>PVIJ01002229.1:0-167245 GCA_004024925.1 Scalopus aquaticus | reverse complement strand
TGCTTTTGTGTCCTTTGGGTAAATTCCCAAAAGTGGTATTGCTGGGTCGTATGGGAGCTCCATGTTTAGCAATTTGAGGAATCTCCATACAGCTTTCCATAGTGGCTGGACCAGTTCACATTCCCACCAGCAGTGTAGAAGAGTTCCTTTTTCTCCACATCCTTTCCAGCATTTGTTGTTGCCTGTATTTTTAATGTGTCCTTTTCTACTCCATTTTGTGTGAGACTGGAGGGGCAAAAGGATTGTTAAATCGTTGTGAAGGGAAATTTCATTGACTAGAGAGGAATACTTGAGGAAGAAACAATGACACAGTAGCGTCAACAAGCAAGTGTGTAAGACCCATTTGAATTAGCTTCAGAAAATTAAACAAGAGTAGCACAGCATTAAGTGAGATTCTGATCTAAGTAATGATGATAGACTCTCCCTCTGCTTTATAAAACTGCAAGCAGAGCCTGTGGCCACACACTGTTGCACTGGAATTATGTTTTCCTAATGGAACGTGGACAAGCAATTTGATTTGCATATATTCAAAGAACTGAGGTTCACATGTGTCATGATGGGGCAATGGCCTTGTGCTTTTTTGACTCCATCATCCCTTCATGAACCTAACAGGTTCTTTGTATTACTTCAAAAAGTTTATAAACCGGACCTCCCTGGTGGTGCAATGGGTTAAGTCTCAGCCTATGAAGCTGTCTGCAGCCACTGCAGCACGAGTTCAATTCCCATCTAGGGAGATCCCCACATGGTGCAGCAGACCTTTCCTGCCTCACCCACTGTTCCCCTCCCAGTGTACTTCAGTTGATCCACCTGTTCTGCTCCCCACTCTGTCTCTGGTGAATCCTCTCACTACCGCACACCCCTGGCCTACACCCCAGTTCTTGTATACATAAATAAATAAATCTTAAAAAAAAGTTTAATAAACCAAATCTTAAAACATCAAATGCTATGACATTATAAAATTCAATTTTATTTCTGGTCATGCCCAATTCATGATTTTAGTAATTAATTCATTTGGAAAACTTTTTTAAATGTTGCAAATTAAATTTCAATCATTTTAAGCAAATGGAAATGATAACATGAAACAAAGAACCAATCAACAGCTGGTTTGGTTTTTCTGTCATCTTATGTTGTGGGATGGACTGTGTAACCCAAAATATATGTTCCAATCTTAACACATAGAACACTGAAAGTGACCTTATTTGGAAAAGAAGGCTTTTTGTGATATAATCTGGTTAAGAGGTAGTCATATTTGATTAGGGTGAGTCCTAGTCCAATGACTGGTATCCTTATGAGAGAATTTAGGCACAGAAGACAGAGTAAAGAATGTTATATGATGATGGAGGCAGTGAAACTGGAGTTAGACAAGGAATATCAAGGATTGAAGGATACCACAGAAGCTTTAGCAAAGGCAAGGAAGACTCTCAAACTCAGAAGGTGTCTCATGCATCTTGATTTTAAACTTGTATACTCCAGAATTATGAAAGAATAAATTCCAGATGTGGTAGTTTTTGTGCAGCCCTGGGAAACTTGTCACTTTTAATATTTATCATAGTAGTGACTACTTAAGATACAATTAAGCTCACCAAATCTGTACAGAATTAAAATTTATAATCATTGTTTTAAAGAGTGAAAATTAAAGCAAGGATGATTAAACATTTTACCAAAAGCAAATTATCTAAAGAGTCAGACCACATCAATGTGTAAGTTAAGATTATAAAAACTGTTAATTATTTCTTTTTTATCTTTGGTGTATATATATATATATATATATATATATATATGTATATATATGTATATATGTGTGTGTATATATGTATATATATGTATATATATACACACACCAAATAATGGTGTATATATATATATATCAAATAATATATATATATATTACATCATTATTAATTTTTGTATGTTTGTTTTCTTTTCCCAGGTGTAGACCCCCTAGAATTTCCATCACCCATTCACCTGTGTATCATCACCATAGTCCCTTGTGCTTTTCCCGCCCTTGTTTCAGTCTCTCTCCTTCTCTCTCTTGTGCAGAATGTCTCTGATTTGTAGTTGTCAGTTAATTCTTTATATATAATAAGGGAAAATCTATAGCGTGTTTATGATTAACTAGAATTAATCAGGACAAAATTATATGAGAAGTACAAAAATGCTAAGAACTGGTTTTTGTGTTCATGTGCGAGGAAAGCACCAAGTTTTTATAGGTATGGATCAAAGCAATATACCTGGCATAGAAAATTTTATCAAGAATGGTTCCACTGATCTAGCTGCCCACTTTTTGATGTTATTTTTTCATTGAATATAAGTTCAGAATTTTATTCAATATCCATGTAAGTTAAAAATAAATTCTAATAGCTTATCATATAGCTATTGTAGTAATTTGAAGCACTAGAGCTAGAAATGAAATGTTACTTGTTCAATGTATCTAAATCTTCATATACTAGGGTGAATTTTCTTGCAGAAGTGGGTTTCCCAGTAAAATCTGATAAACATGGCATCTACATCCAGTTTTGCACTAGTTCAGTTAATGACTATGTTTGAGGTGCTGATAGGGAATGAAGCAAAGTCATGAGTATAATTCATTCACTATGCTTGGAAACTGGTACTAAGAATACATGCTCTCATAAGTTCAATCAACAGTATTCATGAAAAGAGCTAGGAATTAGCATACTCTTTCTTTTTAAAAATGTATGGTTGGTTCCTAAAGCAGAAGAGAGTAAGAGAAATTTTAAAGGAAGACAGGTTCCCTCAATAGGATTTAATACAAAATTGGTGTTTAGAAAAATTGACTATTATGTAGGGACCTAGAGTAAAAAGGAATAGCTTGGGGTTTCTTTGGAGATGTGAACATAGAGGTATTACCTATAGGTTGCAGACAGAGTGATGGTAAAAGATTCACTTCCTTTTTTCTACCAAAGGGTAGGTCTCAGAAGGATACATCTAATGTTGTCTCTAGAATGCAGTAGCAAAAAATAGACATTGATGAATCTTCAGAAGTTAAAAAATATCCATAAGAAATATTTATAAAGTGCCCACCATGGCTTGACTTGAAGAAGGGTAGGATGGAAGGAACCCCATACTCTACTTGATGCTAATAAAACACCAATCAGTGGTCTTTCACATTTCTTTATTGCAGTGGTTGCCAAAATGTAGCATGTAGAACTTGACATTCTGCTCCTCCTACCCATGAAGCAGTCATTTGCTTTTGATTTTCTGTATTTTTCCCTGCAAAAAGGTATGTACCTTGTCATACTAAGTTCTTTGGGGTTTCTTAACTCTGAATAGCAATAAATGCAGTGAGAAGGAACCAAGTTATTTGGAACTGAGGTCAAAGATTGAAAGTTTCAGGAGAATTTGAGATGAATGATTCTGACTCTGGTATATGAGGAAAATGAACTGAAGATAAAAAAGGAAAATTTTAAATGAAATCTGTATCTCCCTCCACAGAGTTGAGAAATAAAACTTTTGGTTGACAGGTTATCTTTTGACTATATTATCTTTCTGTGTCTAGATACTGTGATTCCTAAATTTCCACTTGTTATATTTGGGATATAGATCTGAGAGATGTGATGACTTTTAGACCTAAGTAGCAATGTCCAGTTGCACAATCAGGGTAAATCTATGCCTCTGATATGACCTAGCAATATACGTCATCATCATTGCTTAATATGAACATAGAAGGGCACAAATAGGGGGAATATCATCAGCAGGAACCACAATTGTCCATGTAATGCTATTAAAAATTCACAAGAGCTCTCGGCAGCTGCTGATTTATTACCTCGGGGCTTCAAATATACCCTTCAGCACCTTCTCTGCTAAAATAGGCTGGGTTCCTTGTGCACATCTCCTTTACAATGAGCACGACAAGAACACTGGTGGCAAAATGTGATAATGGAACATGGCAGGAGGAAAAGAAAGCTCTTCTTTCACTGGGCTGCTGCATTTTGTTTTTCTTTGCTCCTACTGTCTCATCCATCTGACGCATGGGACGTGTGTGTGCGCGTTTGTAGGGACATCCAGTGTTGCTCTGCCTTAGCCATGCACCCAGAGGGGGTAGTACCTTGGAGAGCTCACAGATCTGGTGAGGTCTGGTTATGATATTGCTATTGCCCTTTCAGCCTGAGTAATTCTCAACTCAGATCCACGTCTCAAATTCCTCTGCAAACCCACGCACTGACCTCTGTTCCTCTACGCCACAGCTGGCTATTTCCTTGGCAACTTATCAACACTTGGGCTGCAACTACACCTTCTCCAAAGAGGTATAATCCCATTTTGGGAAGTGTATTGGTTTCCTAAGGACTACTATAACAAAATACCACAAAGTGGATGACCTAAAACAACAGAAATTTATTTGCTCATAATTCTGGAGGCTAGAAGTTTGATATCAAGTTACTGGCAAGGCCCTGCTCCCTCTGAAACTTGTATGGAAATCCTTCCTTGCCTCTTCCTAACTTCTGGTGGTTGTCCCATGTGAAGAAAGTTAGCAAAATTTGGGTCACAAAGAAAATAACCCGGAGAGGTTTGAGTCAGACATAGGATATCACTGTAACAAAGAGCTAGCAAAGAAATCAGCTGTGAAGCTCCATGCAAGATTTCCCAACATCTCAGCCCTCATGCTGTGACCAACAGAATGAAGAAATGTCTCAAGAGACAGGAACCCATAGCCACAGCCACTTCATTATAGATTTCATCTCTAGTTCTTACATTTCTAACAGATAGACTGCATCTGCCATACAGATAGAGATCCCAGGGAGTTCAGGTATGCATTTCCTACGCTGCAAGGGTGTTAGAAAAGCATCATATGCCCACAGAAACAAATGCTTCGACGTTACTTTAATTTGTTGTTTAAATTGATTTTTTTTTCTTTTGAGAATAGTCCTTCAGTCCCTAGAACATACAAACTGGGTCTTAACTTTAGGAGGTGGGGAAAGCAGTCAGCCCAGACATTCTGTTTTTCTCAGGGCTGGCCCTAAACTTTGACTCTGAATGTAAGCTTCTCCTTTCTTCCAGACAGCGTCATTAATTTTTTGCAAATGACTCCGGTCATCATTGATGTGCTCTGACTTGCAGATGCTTCACTCCAATCTCTCTCTTCTTTGTTAATGCCATTTCATTTTATTTTACTATTTTACTGAAGTAACATTGCAATAAAACATGTGCACCATCAGGAATCAACATGTGTATATAGTATATTAAGTTTACCAAGTTCACTGCTAAAAGTCCAAATCTATCCTTCACCACACCATTGTCTGCTTTTTCTCAATTTCCCACCTCTTTCCCCTTTTCCTGCTGGTAGCCACTAATTGATTTTATAGTTCAAAATACTGTTTTTGTTTTATTTAGTTCATCTATTAATTTTCTCTCTATACCACATATCAGTGAAATCATATAGTATTTGTCTTTCTGTCTGGCTTATTTCAAGCATTACACCAGCTAAGTCCATCCATGATGTCGCAAATGGAAGGATTTCATCTTTCTATAAATAGCTGACTAGTATTCCAGGCATTCTTTTTATGTGTCTTTGTCTTCAAGTGGTTGTCATCTTGTAAGGATACCAGTCACGGTGTTCTAGGAGGCTCACCCTAATCCAGGGTCACCACATCGTGACGAATTATACCTGAAAAAACCCTATTCTAAATAAAATCACACATATTAAGATATTGGGGATTAGGATTTCAACCTCCTGGTGAGGACAATTTACCCAGAGCAGGGAGAAAGATCTTCCAAGTTTGCTCTTCCTTAGATATACTTCTTTTAACCTTAGAGTGCCACTTAACATCTTCATTACATCTTCAGACTTTTCAATCATAGTTTAGTAAGTCTTAATGTTAAATTTCCGTATTTAAAATGATGTCTGAGTTATGCCTCTTGATTGAATCTAGACTAATAGAGACTCTATGGAGAACATGCTAAGTCTGAAACAATTTTTGGAAGACTTCAATCTTGGACTGAATGTTCTGATTAGGAAATGAGATGTATATATCATCAATGAGGCGATCTTTTCCTGAAATACCTTGTGAAATTAATAACTAGTTTTCTTTTAATGAAACCTCTATACAAGCTCTATTTCTTAATAAATTTGAATCATTTTAAAAGGGGCAAAGATGTAACATGCTAGAAATACTCAGCTACAACTGTGAAACTAGGAAAGAGATAGAATTTAGAATATAAGATACAAAACAATTTTTATTAGAAATTATTGAAACTATCATGGGTATTATTTGAGATTGGCAAAAAAATTATGAATTGGAACAAAGAAAAATAGATTTATATAGAAAGGCAAGTATCTACATGTGAGCATGAAATTTTGAGTTAAGTTCCTGTTCGAAACTGCCTCACTGGTCTCATTAGCCTGATTTATATGCCAAGCTCCTAACTTAGTATGAAAAGAAACAAAATAAAATATGGGCAAAGTGATAGGTAACAAATATCCATATATCATATGCTGAGGGTAGTTCTAAATACTTTATGCAGAATTCATTCAACCACAATGATAGTCCACAGACTGCATATCATTATAAGTTAACCTTTTAATAAGTACCTATAGACTGAACTGTCACTGTAATCAAATAAATTCTACATAAAGTATTTAGAAATGCCTCCAGCATATGGTAAATGATATGTCAATATTTGTTACTGATATTTTTATTTTAAGGTACTATATTATTTGCTGCAATTGATAAAAAAGAGATTAGGCCATTTTCTTTGCTAAGGTGACTATAAGGTTAACATATTCAAGTAAAATTCAATATACCAATTTAAAGCAAATAATAATAGTAATATAAAATATGAAATTTGGGGGTAATGATATGATAAAATGAATATAATTAACATGGCTTTATATCATACATGGGTATTACCAAGTGAATAGTACTGCCTAAACTGATTTCATTATCTTATTATCTGGATTCTGAAACTGTGCCCCAAGAAGCATTTTAACCAGGAACTTAACTAGAGTTTATGAGTTAATACCTCCTGAAGTGTTTCTTTAAAAAGCTTTAATAATATGAAAAGACTCACTGAGTGGAAAAAATGTATAACAGAATACAGGATGACTCAAGGCCTCTCAGTAAACACCTTAAAATTTAGGATCAATCTATTACTTAATGTTCTAGAGAATTCTTTTTAATGGAGGAATGCTTGAGTCAAACTTCAGCTTAGCTTTCCCATTAAATCTCTTAATATTCAGAGCTTCTCAGAATTTAGAGATCTTATTTGAACATACCATTTGCGACAGCTACCAACTGGGAATATCCCTCCTCTCAAGCATAATGAATGGAAAAGAGTGGTTTCTGAGCCCATCTGGCCATCTGTGCGAGTCAGTTCCAAGCAAACACCCTGAAAAAATTGATTTCGCTTGCAAATTTATAAATTTGGTCCTAAATTCTCTGTGTTTGCTTAGTGTTCCTCCACTGGGCAGCAGAGATACTAAGTGGTAATGACAAACTCAGATATGCACATTTAGGTGATTATTTCAGATTCCAAACACCTGCGCCAAGAGTTGGTTGCTACTCAATAATCCCAGTTGTCCTCCAGCTGCCATGTGACTTGTTTCATATGTAGGCTGGGAAAAAGATCATATATCTCACCCTATTTCTCCCCACACAGGCACTATCTCTGATTTTCAGGTCTTTCTATAATTGCTTCAATAAATGCTATAACACATTAAGTGGATATTTATGGAAAATCAATTCAGAACACTATAATTAGCAAGCACGGTAAGCCTGAGGATGTTGATGCAAAGCGTTCAATTCCAGGAAGGGATTTATCTATAATAAAATTTATATACAATTACCTACGACATTTACCAAAACTGACTTTGCTGGTGCTTTAATCTTGGATTTCAGTTATTTATTTGAGATACTACATATCACAGCTTTTATGATATTTTTTTAAAACAAATTGGATCAAAATTAAATCTTTTCATTGAATACATAGT
Organism: Scalopus aquaticus; assembly: GCA_004024925.1. Taxonomy (NCBI): domain Eukaryota; kingdom Metazoa; phylum Chordata; class Mammalia; order Eulipotyphla; family Talpidae; genus Scalopus; species Scalopus aquaticus. Next base: position 159,300 of record PVIJ01002229.1, on the reverse strand, counting down.
TTAAATATGTTCAGCAAGGAGATTCAATTTTGCACACCACTGACGAAATAATTTTAATGCTCTTCATGTATCCAAAAGGCATACTAAAAAACAAAACCTTTTCAATTTCAATTTATTACACATAATTTTTTCACTGAATCAGTCTCCTTTCTCCTGTCTCTCTCTGTCTGTCTGTCTGTCTTGGAATAGCAAGCTGTTACCAATTAAGACTGATTTCAGGAATCGACTTAAGGAATGCAGAGTGGCTGTTCTAAAAGTCAAGGGTCAAAATGGAAACCTTTTAGTATCTTTGGGTGTACATAATCACATAATGGAACAAACATTTCCCAGTATTTTATATGTATCCGAATTATATGAGGAATACTTGTTAAAATGAAAATTTCTAGGCCTTCATCCAAGAAATTGACTAAACAGATCTAAAGTAGGACCTATCTTTTGAAACCAACCATATGAATCTTAGTTTGGTGACCAGATACAATATTTTTAATAACAACAATTTCTGTCTTAAAAGGATCTTTCATATTGTTCAAACATTCCTTCACATATCTCTTGATAAATAATTTCTCAAGATCTTGTCTTTGTTGTTTACATAGTCAAAACCTCATCTCTCCTTTATTGTTTATAATGGTTATGGGAACTGTCAAAAAGTCCAGCAGCAAAGGAGAAATTCAAATCTACTCCTTTATTCTATTTTTTCCATCTTGTGAGCTTACCAATCTTATAGGTCCAATCTATCTAGCATGGGATCTGACTGACTAATAAAACTATAATATTCATTAACACACCTCCATTTTCCAGATAGCTGTCATAATACTCAATTTACAAAAAGAAAGGAATTCAGCCGTCTTTACCTTCTGAAATAGAAGAAGCAACATTGTATGAGTTTTATTCTGTAAAATACAACACAATAAATAGATTGAGCTCTTGCAAAGCTGGTATAATAAACATAATAAACAACCAATTAAGATAGTAGTTTCCTTTGGAGACTGGGTAGTACAGCTGTCACTGGTTCCCTCCCTCCCTCCCCCCTTCCTTCCTTCCTCCCCCCCTCCCTCCCTGCCTCCCTACTTCCCTTTTTTCCTTCCCTCCTTTACTTCCTCCCTCCCTCCCTCTCTCTTCCTTTCTTTGTAAAGTTGGAACATGGGCTGATTACATTATTTGCACCTACTGGTTTAATTAGATTTTTTTAAAATGGGATGACACATTTATCTAGAAACATGTCAGTAAATGATGAAATTAACCAGGAAATAAATAGCAGAAAACAGTTGCCTCTGAAGAGCTAAAGTTGGGAGTAAGAAAATGGAAGATGGGGCAGGAAACTTTTATTTTTTGTTACAAATAACATAATACTAGTTGATCTTTTAGATGATACAATGCACATTCAACAAATGCAAAACTTAAAAAATTTAAAGGACACTAACTTTAGCTAATATTGCTTTTTGCTGATTTTTGATTTTTAATTTTTTGTTTTGATTTTTTCTACAAGCTTTTTGTTGCTTTCTACAAGTAAGTTAGTTAGGTACATACCATACAGAACTCTTTCTAGAGAGAGAATCAAAAAGAAACGTATATTTTACTCACTATTGATTTTTGTTGTTATCTTTACACTATTTTGATCTGAGCTTTTTACTGTATGAGTATTTGGTTTGCCTGAATACTTTCTAATTCTTCAATTTCTTCCAAAGCCTCAAAATATTTTATTAAAGAGCAATTCTTTTACCATTTGTATCTTTCATTTTAATTCAGTGTTTCTGTTTCTGTGAATCTAATAATCACAAATATAATTTGTTCTTTCTTCAAGTAGCTTCTTAATTCATCTCAATGCTATGGGGCTCCATTTGCACTAGGTTTGTTTACCACTTCAGCAATCTGTAAGGCATATGAATCTGTCAATCCCTGATTTCATTAAGATTAAATTTGCTTTAATGTTGCCCCCCTGGTTTAGATGCAGTGAACTGAAAGATAGAAACCAGTTTGCTTTCATATGGAACTATCTGTGTGCTATGTTGTTTTGTCCTTCATTTTTTTTGTATAAATTCTGTATCTCGGGGACTAAAAAAGATTATTGACATTGAGATTAAGAACACAGTTTACTTGAAGAATTCTATTATCTGAAAAAGGGAAAAGCACATTTTATATGATCCCTAAGAATCCTTCTAAGAATCAAGTTTTCTTTGAAATTTCTTTTATATATTATTGACACAAACAAATATAGAACTCTAATAAAGAAACAGTCTATAATTACGGTGTTTTTAAATGTTTCCCCATTCATTTATATATGTTCTTCCTATTAGCTGCATGACCTTGGGAATATCAATTAACTTTTCAGTGCTTTTCTTTTCTCTAAAATGAGGTTAAAAATATTATCACCATTATAAGAACAAATGACTTAATAATAAAGCTAACACTTATGCATAGCACTTTCCATAGGTGAGGCATTGTTTTGTAAGAGGGTGGCCCTCAGGAAAGGGGAGTGTTCCAGGTTCCCTGCCCCACCCAAGGGAGGGTGGAGCTGAGCAGGAGAGATAAAAAGTCAGAGGAAAAGAAAGAAAGGGAGTAGGATGGAGAGCCAGAAGAAGAACAAGGAGCAGAGAAACGTGTGAGGAAGCTGTACTGGCTTGAACTGCTTGAAACAGAAGTGGGTGAGAGACCCGTGGGGAGGGGACTATGGCAACGTTGAGCTTGGTTTTGATTTTGTTCTTTAACTCCCAGAATTGTCTGACTGCTTCTGACTCTTTTCTATGGGTCCCTGCTGAAAGGTGTTTTAAACTCATGGCAGGCTTTCGGGCCTTGCCTTGGGCCAATCCCATTTGGATGGACTTTTGCCCATGAGATGATGGGTAACTTTGGGTGCTTAGTTTAGAAACTATATTCTTTGTCTTTTTTGTATTATCACACTAATTGTATTAAAGTTTCTTTTCCACTTAAGGTCTTATATGTTTTGTCCTGATGCGGTGGATGGCAGAACCTATTTAGAACGGGCAGGTTTGGGGGTTCTGGGGTTCCCCTCTCCCTGCCCTGTAACAGATTTAGGCTGTTTATGTATAGTGATTATTTAATCCTCAAAACAACTCATAACTTATTTTTAACAACATCCGAATTTTATAAATTTAGAAGCCAATGCTAGGCAGTTGAAGTAGGTGGCTGTGACCACAGACATGGTTTCCACTCTTAAGGAATTTATTTGGGATATAGAAAACAAACTATTAAAATTAAGTGATTAATTTGTGGCCTGAGCACATACAAGGTGGGATCTCAGGAAACAACAGGAAATTCTGATCTACTATAGAGTTGAAGAAAAACCCTTCAGGGCACAGCTTGTTCCCTTTGATGGAAGAGGGAATGCTGAGTTCCATGGAGTTCTAAAGATGACAACAAAGATGGTCTCAGAGGGAGTCCTTTGGCTGATGGACATCAAAGGAGAGAGGGCTGAGGAGATGTTTTTTTTAAAGGATGAATGGAGGCAAGATGGGGCTACCTGTTCTCTAGTATTATTTACAAATGCCACCTGGATAGGGGAGGTTAGCAGAGAGGAGTTCAGAGCTGGCCAAGGCAGAGATCAGATGTGACTAGGCTCTATTACATCTATGCTTTGACTCTCAGAGAGAAATGACAGGACAGAAAGTCATTCCTTTTGCCCAACTCCACTAACTTCTTTTAGTCAACATAAGAGACCACTACATGGCAGGCCCTGCTGAGAAACAGCGAGGAATATTACAGAGATAGTTCCTGGCTTTAGGTATGTGAACTTAACAAAAGTAAATACTTCACCAGTAAAATTATCACTCCTCCACAGGAAGAAAGTTTTTTTAAAGGTAATATTTTTTAGTAAATGCAGATGTAGGCTGACTCCAAATTGAGATTCCTTTTAATGACAGGATTGGTACATGAACTTAGTCCAGCACCGTAGTATAAAGAATAAGATGTATAAAAAATTATCAGACAACAGGTGAAGTTTGCCTGTTGTTATTCTCTAATGACAAATAAAATTCACAAAATCATTAAATCAAAACATAGATCAACATTTAACACCAGTGAGCAATAATAATGATAATGACAATGCTATGCTAGTAGTAATAATAGAAAAATAGTTGAACATTCAAAACTTGTCAGGCGGTGTGGTAAATTTTCCAGATATAATATGTCACTCAATGCTCAGACCTTTTTTTACAAATTTGGAAGTCTGTGTTTATTCAGAGGCTATGATGAGTCAGTCTCCCCAAAACACGCCATAAATAGTGTCAGCTTTAATTTTATACACAGTTCACCTTTATAACAATAACTTTCTGTAAGTATCAAGACCATAAGAGGGACTGTGTGGAGAAATTCTTTATGCCTCTTTCTTCATATCTTCTCATTCCTTCCCAGGGAAGGAGATACAATATCTGACAGGTGAATGGTTGTAGAGGGTCTCTCTATTGTCCCCTTGCTCTTTCTTCCCAGTTTCCTCTGCAAGATACACAGACATTTTTGTTCTTCTATGAGTGGGCTAATTAGAATAGATTCCAATCACACAGGTTGCTATTTAGGAGGTAGGAGTGGGGTTGAGGGGGTAGAATGATTTGCAATTATGGATCAGTAAAATTAATTCAGGAAAAGTATCAGAAAAGCCAATTTTGACCTACATGTAAGCCTCATTCAGACTTACCAATAATCAAACAAATATTTCAGCCCATATATGTCTAACCTACATGATTTAAATTGGTTTGCAACTTAGAAAAGAAAGGAATAATAAATATTTTTTAAAAGAAGCTCACCAATAACCATTGAAAGTTGAGATATATAAGAAGTCTTTCTTATCTGCACATTTTGCAAGCTCTCTCATCTGCCCATTTGGTTAGAGTAGGCACGTTATGAGAGTGTGATGACTCATTAAATAAATCTCAGGTGTTGGAGGAGAAAAGCACTGCTGGGAGATTATGTAGAAACCAATGCAACAGCTGAGGTCCAAATTTCACAGTTTTCAGTCTTGTGTACATAACATGCAGATCTGTTTCTGCACCACTGTCTCCAAACATAACAACAATTTGAGACAATAAGGAAAAAATAGAAACACACAAAATAGAAACCCTTCAAAGCTTCCACTGCTCTCAGGATAAAGTCTGAAATATTTGACTGGATTACTCATGATTCATGTTGTACCACAATCTCCCCAACTCTGTTATTGTGCATTCCTCAAGTCCAACACCCAACATTTTCCCTCTTACCACAGGGCCTTTGTATATGAGATGCCCTCTACTTGGAAAGTCCTCTATATCCTAGCCTGGTTAATTGCTATTATGATTCCTATTTCAGCTTAAGCTTCTTTTTCCAGGGAAGCTTTGTTGACCCTCCAGCTTAGGTTATTGATACTGATTTATGTTCTCATAATTTGAACTCTCTCTCTCTCTCAATTTCTCTCTCTCACCCCCCCCACCCTCTTTCTTCCCCTCTCTTGCCTCTCCCAGTCATATCCCACTTGTGATGTTTTATTTATAAAAAAGATTACTTAACCAATAAGGATTTCACTCTAGATTACAATTTCATAAAGGTAAACACATGTAATTTTGCTCACCTATTATCTACAATACAGTTTAGCAGAGTTTTAATAATTGTTGAATTAATACATAAAAGAACAAATGCAAATTAATGAAAAATTAAGATCACCCAAGAGTATATATGCAGAAATACTGATTAAGTAGACTTCATGGATCTTAGACTACAGGATCTTAGCCTATCTCAAGAAGATATTTCATACACTAAAATACTTTTCTACATTAGGGTAGTAGATTACTTTCTACATTTTAGAAAAAGGTTCATCTCATCCTAGTGACCTTATATTTAAAAAAAAAATCTCTGCTGTAATACAATGAAATTATTTCTTTGTTACTAACATGATTATCCCATTTAAAAAATAGAATCCACACAGATGGAAGCACTATTACATATTATCTTAACTATCAAGACACTTTAATGAATTTTCTAAAATTATAAATTATTCCCAAAATAAATGTTGCATATTCAAAATCTTATATTTCCTTTTATCTAGAAAAGGAAATCATAAGATGACAGGAAGCAGAATGAGAAGCAGATTACTTTGGGGGGAAATAATCAGAGCGCTTGGAATTTAGTTTATTTCAGAAATTGTTTGTCATGTGCAGGAGTAAATGTAAATAACCTGAACATCTGTGTGAATGAGGGAAATGTTGCCTGCTCTGTCTTCTTCACATAAAATAATGTGGTTACATCTCTTGATAACACAATTCAAACTTAAGATAATCATGGGTTATCTCTATGCTGCAATATTTCAGAAAGCATTTTAATGTGAATTCTAAACCTGTAAGATACTCTTTCAAAGTCAGATAGTGTTGAGGTTACACAGCTTCTTGAACCAGAAGACTGTTATTGAATTCTAGCTTTTCCACTATTGTCTGTGTGATCTCAGGCTAGTTACTTCACCTCTCTGTCCCTTCTTTTTTCTCATCATTAATGTATAAGAGATAATGCCATATATCATATTGTGTTGTTATGTAGACAAAATGAAGTATCATACAGAAGACAGAGTAGACATCAATTATTTATAGGACAGGAGGTATGAAAACATCCATTATCGGTCCTTCATATTGCATGGTATGAGTAGTAACAGTTTATTTATATCTTTACCACAGGATTCTGCAGACTTTTAGGTGAATAAAAGAACCATCTTTCTATTTAACACTTCAGAAATATTTTATTAAGGGTAAAATAACTGTAACAATTGGAATTTAGTTTAAAGATATTTATCACTTTTAACTTACTGCTCATGTCTACCATTTTTGCTTCAGTTTGACTTGTTTTTCTCTTCTCCTACAATGAGATGGGTGGTTAGTTCTTCTGATTGGTTTGCACTTTCATGTTCCAGGCTAGGTCCCCAAAGTTTCCCAAGTGGTTTGGCCTCTACACTGTTCACCTGGCTTTACTTGGTCTTGAGGGTATTCACTTTAAGATTTGGTAAGCTCTCTTCTACATTTATGTCAGTAACCTCCCCAGACAGATTTAATAGTGAAGAAATTGGAGATGCAACCTAATACTAACTCTTGCAAAAACCACTAGAATTTCACCTAGTGCCATTTTTCATGACCTCAAGGGCAATCTCCATTAGTAAAGCAGGTTCACTTTGAAGCCCATTTAAATCAACTTGTAAAACTGCCTGAGGCACTAACAGAGGATTTACTGAAACTGAGATATAACTAATGCCTTCTCACCAGCCACAAATGGTGTTCCCCAACCAAAACAGAAATCGGGTGAGTTCAGCATGATTTGCTTTTGAGAGACCCAGAGTCTTCATTGTTCACATTTGTTTTATCCTCTGGAAGCTGATAGCTCCTTTCTTTAGGCCCTAAACATTGTAGGGATTAAAGAGAGATCTGAGAGCCCAATATTGCCAGGGGCATGTTGTGAGCCCCCAGCCCTACACTCTCATCACCAGCTTGGCTTGGCTTGCTCCAGGCATGCTTTTAATGTATGTCTTTAGCTCCAGCCATGAATCTGAATTATGATCAGGGACAGAATTTTATTCTTGCTTGTGTTTATGAATGATTTCATCCTCTTACCCAAGGCCATGACAGGAATCAAGTATCCCTGACAGCCTAGAGCAAGGCACATCCCACAGCAGCTTTTTTTTTTTAAAGATTTATTTATTTATGCTTACAAGCTGGAACAGGCCAGAGGTTTGGGGTGACTAGAGGGTTCACCAGAGACAGAGTGGGGAGCAGACCAGGCAGATCAACGGAAATACACTGCTGAGGGGAGTGGCGGGTGAGGCAGGAGAGGTCTGCTGCGAGTTGTGGGAATCTCCCCTGCTTGGCATCAAACTCCCATCGCCACTGCCGACAGCTCCACAACACTTAACTGCTGTGCCACCAGGGAGGCCACCCATAGCAGCCTTTAAAACTCTTCTAAGACCAAAGTGATTACAGTTCTACAGCTATTACAATTCTAAATATCAGCTGGCCAGATCAAAAAAATGTATTTGGGTGTGTACATACTGTACATAGCCCCCAAGAATGTTCAATGTAGTGAAATAAACAAGTTTCTGAATTTGAACTAACTAACCTGTCAGAAGGCATTCAGAGGTAGACAAAAACAAGGTCTTGATTCTCTATTTCTTTTTCCATGTTCTCAGGCAGAATCATACTCTCTCTTGAGATAAAATCCACACTTCCTTTTCCCACCATACCAATGTTTAATCCTTCCATTCAAAGTTGAATATTGCCCTGTCCTCAATTTGCCAATGATAAAACCCCAAACACATATTTTGGTTACTTTCTGGTACGCTAGCTGCCAAGCACAGGTAGTGAGTTTTACATCCATTTTTGTATGGGGAAAAGGAAAGTCATGTCATGTTTATAACACTGGTGCATCTCATAAACAGTCAAAAGTAAGTAGGACTGCAAGTGACTGAAACAGAGATTTTAACTTGTGAATATCATAATTCTGAAAGAAAATTAAGAAACTGTATTTAATATACTAATAAAACAACATGCATTGTGTATATAGTCATTATATGAATAAATACACATACCTTCATTTCAGCCCTTGCCATAACTTGTCTGATTATATCTCCATTTCACAAAATGAAATGGTAGCACAGAACAATGAAGTAATTTCCAAAGGTCAAACAGCAAAATAAATGTCAAAGTCAGGTTTTGGAACCAAATCTATCTGGTTCCAGAACAAGAAATACCTAAGGAATGCTATATGCACTAGGCAGGTTACAAATACAAATATTACCTATGTAATTTTTTCACTTAAAGAACTTTACTGATGGAAAAGCAGGTAAATTGCTTATACAGTATTGAATTCGGAGTTCAATAAAGTAGACTGGAATCATAGGTCATAGACCCCAATTGCTTTATTCCTTGAATGGAAGGCAGAGTTAACCAGATCTTCAATAAAATGTAACCAAACCTGCAAGACTCTAAGTTCACTCGTCCAGCCCACATAAGTAGTGTGATTATGAATAATGTTCCTAAATCCTGCAACAGAAGGCACAAAGTGCCTGCCTGGTCACTATGTCTATAATGAAAGCATAATGCGGCACCGAACCCCTCTCAAACCAGTTTTTATGATCATAAAGATAGGCTTCTATCTAAGGAGATATCATTGTTAGTCCCTGGATCAGTCAATGCCTTGACTACTCCTATGCTGCCGCTCACGTTCGCTTCAGCTAGTCTCCAGACCACGACCACTCTGTGCACAGAGAGGAGAGTAAAAGTGCATTTCCTTGTAAAGTAAAACCTGTATTTAATGCAAGGTTTCCTATGAGCAAGATAATCTTTTAAATGCTTTAACTGGATTTATACTACTTCATTCTCATATTAAACCTATGTGGTAGGTACAAGATTTGTCCCAATTTTCATGAGGATACCAATGCCAGAGAAGATAAACAACTTATCCAGTCACCTGATTAGCAATTGAAAAAATAACTGTGAGAGAGAAAGAAGGTTTGGGGGAGAGAGAGAGAGACAAAGAGAGAAAGGGGAAGGAAGAGGAGGAGGAGGAGGAGGGGGAGAGAGAATGAACTTGGTTGAATCAAAGACAAAGAATCACAGAGAAATGGAAAAACAAAGGAGACCGAAAGAACAATTTTAAACTCAGAAGAGACAACATCCTTTGTCAGTTCCAGTAAAGTAGACAATGGAGAGATGCAAAAGTAGCAGTTAAAAATTTGCATTGTCATTTGACATTTAGTAAATTAAAAAGCATGTACTCTTGTTCTGGCACAGTGATTCTGTTGCTACCACTAAGATGGTTACATTTTTTATATTTATAGGATAGTTTTGGCATTTAAAAAAATCGCAAGCTTATAGGGCACTGTTAGAGAGTATGAGTTTACAGTTGCAAGATGAATACCTTTCATGAATTCCTCTATCTCTGTGACTAGCTATATAAAATCTAATTCCTAAAACCCTAGTGCAGGGGTCTTCATAAATGTGACACATGGCTCTGCTGAATTCCCAGTCATAGGGCCTTTTCCATAGTATGGCAAAGATTGACTCAAGTGCCATAAGAAATCATTTGGTCTTCACAACCGCTTTTCATTTTAACAGACTGGGACAAATCTGGTTCAAACAGCACGTGAAGGGGGAGATCCTATACCCCAAAATCATAAACGACATTGTGAACTAATGTTATCTTACTAAAAATAAATTAAAAAAATGAATAATCTCAAAGAAAAAAGATGTTAATTAACCAAAGGACCATCAATTTGTGAGAAGTGACACTGCCAGGATGAAAACCTAAATCTGTTTCCAATGTCACACAGCTGTCTTGTCATTAGACAGCAAAAGAATGAGAATGAGAATTGCTGGTGATAGGAACATCCCGTCTATCACTTGGTTCATCCTCCCGAGGATCTTCAGGTAGGCACGATCATTTCCAGTAAATGAAAAATGCAAGGGAACAGATTTTCTCCTAAGTCCTCCAGAAGGAACTAGCTCTGCTGACTTCAGGACTTCAGTCCAGTGAGATTTATTTCAGAATTCTGACCTCTAGAATCATGTCTATGGGAAGAATGGAATACTTCATAAAAATGGCCTGAAACATCTAAAATGAATATGTATCTGGGAAGAGATGACAAATGTGCAGCTAAAATAAAATGTGTTGTCTTTGTTTGAATCAATCTATTTTTAAAATTATTTTCAAAATTATGAATTACTTTACATATACAAAAATGAAAACTTTGTAAGGGACATTTTAAATTTTGGAGAGTTAAGAATAATTCCTAAGTCTGTGTTCAAGTGTATTGCCTCTCGGGAAGGAGACTACGCTGGTAACTTTTATTCTATCAGATGATTTCATAAACATTAAAACTAACATGAATGGAAAAGTCTCCCATAGGAGACTATTGTAAAAATGTAACAATGTTTTGATCCCAAAAAGGCTTCTCCCACTACTCCTGCCTCTCAATCATAAGCTTCTGAAGATGGTTTTTGCTCCATCCCCCTTCATCACCTACATTCTGCTACTCCCAGGTAAAATGTAAGGTGTCATGCAATATTTAGGACGTATTTATACTAGAAGTCATTCACTATGGAGTTCACATTTTCTGGGCAACCTTTAATTTTATTTGCTGACCCTTAAACCTTATTATTAGGAGACATTATGCATATTTTCCAGATTCTATTATCAACAGTTTTGCTCTTCAGTACCACAAAAAGTTAAACTATCCTCCTCCTTAAGTTCCATCTCCATATTCAATTACAAATATATTTATATAATCTGATTTTTCAACAGTTTTTGAGCTTGTGACTTTCAAAACTCTAAAAAAACACATCCTAAAAGAAATTTTAAGGGTGGTGAAGAAGAGACACTGGAGATACTAAGTCAGTTGGTTTTTGGATGAGAGAGTAGAGAGATGGAAATATATCCATCAAATACAACCTCAAATGTTTTAAAATATGTAAAAAATATTAATATGATGACACTACAAATAAAAAAAGGTAAAACATCATATTTAAAATCGTATTCTGAAGAGGCTAAAATTGCCATTAACAACCAAAATGTTTTTGGATGTTTGGAAACCTCAGAAACTGATCTGACACAAAAATAACAAATTCTTATACTTAGCTAAATGGTACGCATAGAATCTAGGTTGACATACGTTTAGATTCCTCTATGTGTTATGGTTTTTATGTAGCAGGAATTAATGTTATATGAAATTTTTATTTAATTTTCCTTGGATAAAAAATCATTTTTAAGATTCTTAGGAAAGAAAGACAAGATTATTCTCATAATTCAATAAAGTAAGAAAGGAGACTATCAAGGAAATGAGATTAAGTCTAATTGGTGTAAAACTGTCAATATCCCAATAACTATATGCCAGCAGTAAAGTAACTTAATTAGTTAATTTTTTCTTATCAAGCAATAAATCAAGTAGAAGACTGGATGCTGACTCTTGTGAAACTTTCTGGAATTGGTTTTCTAAAAATGAAGATGCCACCAGATACATCAGAAAATCCTTGAAACAATTTAGATATTATAAGGATTTAGAACATCACATATAATCTGTATAATCTTTCCAGTGCTTTTCACAGGTATCTTTCCAATACTTTAGTTTTTCCTAATTTGTTTAAATAGAGAGAAGGCAGTAAATAGTAGAATATCCAAGTAAACAAAAACAACTTCTGGCAGCATTAGAAGGAATATAGCTGAATATGATATGTGAAGAATATATGCTAATATATTTTATTTTCATAAATGATAGTTAAAAATTTATTTAGTTGTATACCAATCTTACCAATTGAAAAGAGGTTCTCTCCCTGGTTCATGGAATAGCTTACATATTATATGGAGAGATGATGTGAAGGTTTATCAAAACTTAACCCTTCAATCCTTCCCTACTTAGTGCTTACCTTTGTTTCTGATGATAGCAATTAATGTATTGATTCTGGTCATTTATTGGCTAAAAATTATTTCAGATATTCCATTTTTTTCCTTAAGTCATACTGTACAAGTTCCACATACATTGAAATAAAGCTAATTGTTATGTGTCTGTTATTTTCAGTACTCCCATATTTTTAAATTCATGATGTTTCTCTTTTGTTATTGTTGTCTCCTAGAGGTTTTTACAGCTGATTCATCTTTTTAAAGAATCAGTTTTATTTGGTGATCATCTTTCTTCTTGCATGATATTTATCACATAATTTATTAGTGAAACCATGTGGATCTGGGGTTTTCTTTATGTGGAGGTTTTTCACCACAAATTCACATTTTTAATTAATGCAGGCAGTTCAGATTTTTTCTTTTTTCTTTTTTTCAAAAGTGCTAATTTTTGAGAGAATGTAATGGGTAAAAGTGTCCATAAATGTGTGACATTATTCCATTTATCATGAAATTTGTGTCCTTTTCTTTAAAACTCTGGTCTTGTCAAATAGAACCCAGTGAGGTTCTATTTGGCAGGATTCATTCTAGGTCAGTTCTAGAATCAGTGTTTCAGGAGTCTTACAGCTTCATTTTCTCTTTCTTACTTCCTCACCCTTAGAATCCAGATAACACATAAAGAAGCTACCCTTATGATGCACTCAAATGGATAATATAGACAGATCTCAGTGTTTCTTTCTTAGCTCTTAATAATTCTCTAGACAGACACGTGAGGAAGCCATCTTGGCCCTTTTAGCCTGGCTGCTCTCTTGATATTAACTGCTTGAGTGACTTCAAGTGAGACCAGTAGAATAACTACCCATCAAATAGAGATTCATGAGATAAGGAATGATTATTTTTGAATTTTGCTACTAACTTTTGGAATTTTTTGTTACAAAACAATGTCAACTGAAATAGTGTGACTACCAAATATATATATATATATATATATATATATATATGCTGAAATAAGTGCTATTGCTGGTAGTCAGAAACTTGAAGGGCTTTAGGAAACAGAGCACAGTGGGAGGACAGTGAAGAAAATTTTTGTGAGGAAGTAAAATAGACAACTTGTGTTGTAAAGTGGTGTAGAATGTGGCAACACTGTCACTTGCAGTAATGAAAACATAAAATATATGTAATGAATTTGTGGCTTTAGCTAAGAAGATTTTCATGCAGAGTATTGAATATACTGACTGCTTTCTTTTGGCTGTATATGCTAAGGCATGGAGAGAGAAAAGAGAACTAAATAACAATATGTTCAGTTGTTAAGCAGAATTTAGAGGAAATATTTCCAACCCAAGACTTGCAAACTTAAAACTGTTTCTCATCCTCAATTATTGCCAGCAAAAGATTTTCAAAATAAATAATGGCTGGTTTAACAGGAAAAAATCAAATACACTACAGATAGGAAAACATGGTGCATTAGGATCAAGATGTTAATGATTCCGATGTAGATCAGCTCCCTTGACACCTGCATCCAATTTCAGTCTGCAGTTTCTAGTGTTTGTAGATGTTATAGAGATTTACTCTGAACATGCATAGCTAGGTCTTGACCCTATGTCTGCAATGAACACTAATACTGGTATCTAGTCCCTCCCCTGCACATTTTTTTGTTCTCCAGCAAGAAGTTTGCATAATTTGCAATTCTGCAAATTTCAAACACCTCTTCAGTCCTGATTTCTGATTTGTACCTTCTCAGTGCTACAGGTCACTTTCAACTTCCCTCTATTTGAAAATTATTCCCACTCAGAGAACCTGGATAAATATGAGGTTCACTTCATATACCCCTCTCTCAAGGGTCTTAGCCTCTCTGCCTATTGCCCAAGGCCTAAAGATAGTTTCCTGAAATATCTTCTCCAGTTTTGTAGTTGTTCTCAGAGAAGGGAAAGTATAGTATAATCTACCTTATTATGATGGAGGTATTATGCTAGGAGCTCATCTTTATGTGGACTTATTATCATTATAAGAATATATTATAATTTTGGTACATGTTTCTGCTCTTGTCCTCGGAGTTTCAACACTGCAGAGAATATTTTCATACTAAAGAGTAAAATTCAAAGCTTAAATCCCATGTGAGTGCAGTGAGTGCATAGAAACATGGTTTTTTATTTGACTTCTTTTTTATTGCGAGAACACTTGTTCACAAAACTGTATTCAGTTCAGAGGTGTAGGTTCCGATCTCTTCAGATGTTTTTTAAACACACTCAACCACTAACAAGGCACCCCTAGTGGGCCCCTCCCCCCTCTGCACCCTAGCTTTCTCCTCCGCATCTGGTAGCCTCAATTTTAATCAGATTTCTAGAGTTTGAGTTTGGCTTGGTTTCTGATTTGTTGTTTTGTGTTTATATATCCCCTATGAGTGAAATATCATCCACCATTTATCTTTTTCCTTCTAACTTATTTCACTTAGCATAAACCCCACCAATACTATCATGTTGTGACAAAAATGACAAGATTTCTTTTTTTTTTATAGCTGAGTAGTATTCCATTGTGCATCTATACCACATCTTCTTTATCTACTCCTAAGTGTTTGGGTACTTAAGTTGTCTCCATAACTTGGCATTGTAAATGGAAGCACAGGTTATCCTTGAGTATACAAGGTTCAAATTCATGTAGTTTAAGGTATATAAATGTTAGGCCTATTTATGGGACACCTTAAGACAACCATAATGTGATACTATGTAACCATGAAAATGAACCATCTATAAATACACCAAGTAGTATGGCTAAAGTCACAAACAATGCTGATAGAGGCACAGCACCTAAAAGTAAATGTAGTAGGATCTAATTTATATAAAATATAAAAATTTATATATAAAAAAACCCTTCTGTGCCAAGGAGTTTGAATGGCAGCAACCTCCCAGGGCAGCGTAGAGCTTTTACGAGAGCAAAACAGGTCTGTGGAGGTGTCAATACCTGTTCTTTAGTCTGAGTGACAGCTACACTGGTGTGTTTAGTTTGTGAAAAGCCATCCCTTTCTGGGTGTATGATTTTCTATAAGTGTGCGATGTTTTAATAAAAAGTTAAGGGATATATTTCAAATGTGACCCAGACATTTCTTTTGAATGATAACAGGGAAGACTAAAATCCATGTAAAATTTAAAACATTAAAATGACTTAAAAAGTAACTTTGGAGAAATCCAACAAAAAATAATAACCAAGGTCTTTTTGAGGTCTTATTTAAATGTTGAATCATTCTCTCAAGACCTGAGGGCCTCGCCAGAGGCCAGGACTGTCCCAGGAGCACTGGCAGGAAGCCAGACATATTTAATTGAACAGTTAATTGAAAGACACAAAGAAAAAAATTTCCCAAAGCTGGCACAATGGCAATATTTTCCTTTCTAATTATTTCCCCTGTGTTTCTCTTGAGACTAAACCTTAATATAGATGGTTCTTTTATCCATAGTCACTTCTAGTTAGATGTCTTTCAATCCCTACTAAGCCTTTGGTACTATTTCTCCTTAATAGACATACTGATGTCATCAGTGCCAGCTGCTCTCTGTTTAGAGAGTAGAGAGGGATGTTACAAGGCAAGCATAACCCAGGTTTTACAAATAAATTATGAATAATGAATGAGGTACCTACTTTTCTTCTTTATTTCTATAGAAAAGAAATCCTAGTGTAAAATACAGAAATCTAGATCCATTGATCTGAATTGTCACTGTTTTAGAGAGTCAAGGAGCTAGATAGACTGCTAATATCCTTGGATAACCTTATCTACAATGGGAAGAAAGATACTTTATTGAATTGCACCTTCCTAAATTCCTTTCAATTTATTAATTAAGTTAACTGTAACATGTTTTGAGTTTCTTGGTGGACAAAGTCTTATATTAAGAAACTGAGAGGATAACAAAAAGGATTATGAAAGTCCTTGACCATAAAAAAATGATATAATCACAGATACAAATGTATTACTGTGGTATTTCTCCAGTTCATTTTGAGATTTTAAGTTAAATGGAATACCTAGAATATACAACATATAAAGATTTGAACTGGGAGATGAAACACTGAGCATCCAATAAATTCATAATAAACTTGTGTATACACATATGTTTATATAGAGAGACTATGTGTATTATTTGTATATGTATATATATGAAAAGGCTACATATACATATAAATGCAAACAAAGAATATATGAAATCAGTTTACTTATAGACACATAATTATTGTACATCACTACTCAAAGCGAGGTTACAATCCTACATGTTAAATGTCAATGAGAGCAAACCTTCAGTTATAACACAACAAAGTCAAGCAAAGGTCATTATTTCTGTTTGAGCTATGAAACTGGAAGTAGACAATATGTAAACTTCTATAATATATGTATGTATATATGGTAAAATAAAATGGTTCTATTCGACCTCTGTTCGTCTGCCTTTATCATTCATTACTGCATGTATTTTATGAAGCTCTACGAATCTGAATTTTGCACAATATCCTTCTTCAGATAATTACCCCCCCTATCCTTTTGTTCAAGGAATGATTATTGGCTAGTTCAGTTACCTAAGTCAACAAATCACCTCAGTGATAGGTAACTGGGTTAGAAAAAGAGCACTCAGGCTAGAAATAGTCAATCTTAGAAATTCTCATAAGACATCTGTAAATTTGTGACAAGGAAACTAAAATCAGAATTTGAGAGGATATGCAAGACAAACAGCATATAGTGGAAGGCTATAAGGCAAAGGGAGCCACAAGAGACATGAAGATACAGATGTTTTTAGTCAAAGATATGAGTAAGCAGAAATCAACACCTGAAAGATAGTCTTTAGGGAAAGCAGAGAGGGTGGTGGTGCAAAGGAAGGGTACACTATCACAGGTTAAAAGCAGAGCACTACTCTCAGGATGGGAAACATATTTGCAAATCATGCATCTGAAATGGACTTGTATCCAGACGACATTAAAAAAAAAATCCTCTTATGACTCAATAGCAAAAAGATGAAAAAGACAACTGAAAAATGAGCAAAAGATGTAACCAAGTATCTCTCCACAGAAAATCTACAACTGGACAATAAGCATATGAAAGGATGCACCACATCATTAGTAATCAGGAAAATGCAAATGCAAATAACAATGAAATACTACTTCATCCCTCTAGCTTGGCTTTAATCAAAGTCAGATAATAACACTTGTTGGCAAGATTGTGGAAACAATAGAACCCTCATTCATTGTTGATGTGATAATAAAATAGCTAAGTTATTTTGAAAAACAACTTGGTATTTACTCCAATAGTTAAACATAGATTTACCATATGATCAAGCAATTCCTTTCCTAACTATTTATCCAAGAAATTAAAATATATTTGCAAAAACTCGTATATAAAGGTGTAGAGCAGTGTTCTTTGTAATTGCCAGTTGTAAGTGAACTAAGTGCCCATAAAATGATAAATGAATAAACGAAATATGGCATGTCCATTCACTGAAATATTACTTTTGAAAGAAGTATCAATACCCACTACGAGATGGGCAGACCAGGAAACACTATGCTAAGTGAAATAACCTATCACAAAGACCACCAATGATAAAATTCCATTTATATGAAATGTCCAGAAAAGGCAAATAACTAGGGATATAAAGTAGATTAGTGGTATCTGGGGCTGGGCGGGAGGAAGATGAGTGACTAGTAATAGGTATAAGGATTATTTCAGGAGTGATGAAAATGTTCTAAATTTAGGTTGTAGTGGTGGCTGGGCAGTTTGGTCCATATACATTAAGATATATAACATTGTATTTTTTAAATGGGTGAATTTTGTAAGATGTGGATTCCATTTCAATACAGATTTTTTTTTTTTTTTTTTTTAGCCAAAAAGCAAAGCATTATGGAAGGGATTAATAAATTCATGATCTGGACAGATACATGTAACTGGGAGTTAAAACCCAAACTGAGCTGTTTCATTTTTCTATAGCCCAGCTGAAGTATTTGAGTGCCCATAATTTCTTTTTGTGTGACTATTTGTATATTTGCAAATCAAGGTGATTTTACTTCCTTAATGTCTCATATGTCTTTATTATAAAAATTATAAATTTTGGGCCTCCCCGGTGGCGCAGCGGTTAAGCGCTGCGCTGTGGAGCTGTCGGCAGCGGTGACGCGAGTTCGACGCCCGGCCGGGGAGAATCCCACATGGTGCGGCAGACCTCTCCTGCCTCGCCCGCTGCTCCCCTCAGCAGTATGTTTCTGATCTGCCTGTTCTGCTCCCCGCTCTGTCTCTGGTGAACCCTCTCGCCACCCCACGCCTCTGGCCTGTACCCCAGCTTGTATGTAAAAATAAAAAATAAACCTTTAAAAAAAAATTATAAATTTTAAGTAACCTAAATATGATTGTTTTCCTTAAAACCCAAATTTAATACATTTTCCTAGATAATACCTCATTCCATTTTAATATTGGATCCATTCCCATAACGCAGACTGGTAAGGAGAAATGTCATTCTTATATCGAAATATGAGTCAAATAGTTTAAAAATGTAGCCTCTCTAGCTGCAGTATTTGAATTCTAACCTGGTTGTTTTTCCACTTACAAACTGTGTGATATTTGACTAGTTACTTAACTTTCCCACACTTCAGTTTGTCTGTAAAATGGGAATATTAATACTAAAATGTAAAATTGGTGTAAATAACACATAGTAAGCACTTAACAAATGTTAACAATTATTGTAACATTTACAGCAATGTTATTGTAACATTCACAGCCAATAGTTGCTAAACATATGGTTTCCACAATTAACTAAGTTAATAAATTAACTCAGCTTCCCAAAACTGTTACTTGAAAGGCAAAGCATCTTTTCAAAATTTCCCCAAACTAATAGCATTTAAATTTTTATCTAAAAACTCTGTACTACAATTGGGAGTTTTGTGTGTTCGGTTTTTATAGAGGAGATTATTTAGCTATTTTATATGTTTTGTTTATTTCACTTTTCTTGAGATCTTTTTTTCAGTGGGATAGTACATGATCTTCTTCATGTAGTAGATTAGATTAAAAAAGATGATAATTACTATTTCTTTCCTGCACCATGGAGAAGTTATGCATTTCTTAAATATCATAGCAGGTTTTTATTATAAGTCAGGTATAACCATTTCACACTAACACTTTGAATCTGGCAAATAAAGCTTCTACTTCCCCCTTTTCAAGTAGACATGGTTAGAGGATTATAGAAACAGATTCAGTAGCGCAGGGAGTAATTGTAAGATTTACTTGGTTCATCTTCCTCCAGCTAAGCCATCCCAAAAAGTCAATTTTATTCTTCAAAGCCACTTGAGATGGAAATATATTTTCTTTGGTAGCTTATTCTAGTTTCTTATAATCTATACAGTCAAATAGTTCTGTTTCTAAAGCAAATTCAGCGGTAAAAGGAAAATCGACCATACTTCTATTTCCAGTTCTTTCTCGACACATGATTTTATTTTTCATAGAAGCCACCTGAATTTTATCATCACTTTTGTTAAATGATTGAGGTCATTAATGCTAGAAAATT
Source organism: Scalopus aquaticus (assembly GCA_004024925.1). Classification (NCBI taxonomy): domain Eukaryota; kingdom Metazoa; phylum Chordata; class Mammalia; order Eulipotyphla; family Talpidae; genus Scalopus; species Scalopus aquaticus. Next base: position 139,447 of record PVIJ01002229.1, on the reverse strand, counting down.
TTAATGGGAACAAAAAAGCCTAAAGGCAATTTTTCTAATGAATCTGTCCTTGGAGTTATATTGAGCTTTTTCAGTTTTTCTTACCACCCTCCCCAACCAAATCCTTAAATACTTACTGGTTGTGGTAAATCAAACATTTTGAACATAGGATAATATACTCAGTTCCTTATCTTAGGAATACATTTGACAAGAAGGCTCAATTTCAATTTGTCTACTTCAGTTTTCCACAAATTACTTAGGTGTTAGGAAGCCAGCCAGATGAAGAATAGAATGGATCGTTAGTGTTTGAAACACAGAAAGGACTAAGTTGATGGTACACTAAAGAAGCTAACATCACGTGGAAATAAATACTGTATGGTAAAATTTAAAAACAATTATCAAACAGATAAGAAAGATAGTTAGTATAAAAGTAAGGAGAATAAAATCAGAAAATATCTTGAATGAAATAGGAAACTAATGGTAATATCAAAGTGATAGCCATAAGTTATTCAACACATGGAAACTGACCACCCACTATCTTTCCGACACTGCAGATCCAATGTTGAGAAAAACAGGAAAAAATGTTTGCCTTCCGGGGACTTACTTTCTTGGCAGGACCACTGATAACAACAAAATAATAAACCAAGTTATATAAAGTATAATGTCAGGTATTGGTAACTGCTTTGAAGAAAAGTAAAGCAGGTTAAGTGGAAAGTGTGGAGAGGGACCACAAAAGATAAAGTGGCCAGGGAACATTTGGTTTTGAGGTTGCATTTTATTTTAGCAAAGACTTGAATAAAGTGAGAGTTGAGTCATACAAGTATCTTCCAAGATGGTATTCTAGCTCAGTAACCTCATGTCATAATGTTCACAATTTTCAAAGAGCAGGAGAAAGACCACTATGAATGGGGCTATAGGTAAGGAGAAGAGTGATGGAAAATCAGTGATGATAGTTATCCAGAGACCAGATCATACAGAATATAACATATAGGCTAAATACTAAGAAAGATTAAAAACAGGTGAGTGCATTTTAGGGAAAAAAAAATTTTTTTGAGCTAACACAAGTTTACAAACACTGTATATGGTTTAGGGATACAAATTCATGAATCTTCAGACTATGTTACCACCTCCACCACCAAAACACCTAAATAGACTTCAGTGAAGAAAGAGTAGAAGCAGGGAGAACAATTAGAACCTATGGAGTTGAAGCATATAAGAGATCAAAATGGTTCATACTAGGGTCTAGGTGGTATGGATTAGAAATGATATAACTTAGGAACTATTTTGAAGGTACAACTAGTAGAATTTCTAATGGTTTGTATATGACATATAAGAGGAAACACAGAAGAACTAAGGAGAGAGCACAGGAGTTAAGAGAAGTGTTAATTTTTTTGACCTGAGTGGTAGTGACCTAATGGTGGCATTCACTGAGTCGAGGAACACCAAAAGAGGGAATTTAGAAGGAAAAATCAAATATTAAGTTTGAACTATCCATGAAAATACAAGTAGTTACATGCTTAAGTCTAGACTTCAGTAGCAAGTTTGGTTCTGTGAATCAAAATTTGCCAACATCAGAGTATAAATGTTATTTCAATCTAAGAGAATGAATGAGTTCACCAAAGAAGTTGTTATATAGAAGATATGAAAATAAATAAAGAGATGAAATATCAACATTATGAAAGTAACACTGAGAAGGGATAATATTGAGCTAGAAGAACTAGGAGAGCATAATGTCCTAGAAATGGAGGGAAGAAAGTACTCAAAGAAGAAAATCAACCATTTTGTCAAATGCTTCTGAAAGATTAAGTTTTAAACAACTCTGCATTAGGTTTGACAGAAAGTCATTGGTAACTGACACAATCTTGAAGACTTAAGTGGGATGATGGGGAAGAAAGCTTGGTCACAATGGATTCAGGGGAGGAGAGATGAGGAAGTAGAGACTTTAAAATATTTCTCTCTTAAGCAGAACAAATGGAACTAATGATGCTGAGAATAATAAAAGCTCAAATATAAGATAAAGCACATTCTCGCTCATTCTGTCTCTCTGTCTGTCTGTCTGATCTGTCCATAATCCAAGGGAGAAGAGAAGAGAAGGGATAACTAAGAAGAAAGAAGAGTTAGGGAATAATTACATAAGAAAATCTCTAAACATTCAATAAGAGGCAAAATTCACATTAATTATATAAATATATTGTTTACTTAAGAAAAAATAAGCCTTACAGTAAGTCATCTTTTCCTTAAGGCAAGAGAAAAACAGGTATTTGTCCTTTAAAATTAAATAAATGCTGAGGGCTTTGTTGTTTAGCTTTTAATGAGAAAAACCTCTAAAAGTAAGCATGTGCACATATGGATAAGTAAAAATATAACCCCAAATTACAGACATGAAAAATTAATTTAAAAATTTATTTGATTACTTTTTTATAGTAGATAAAAACAACTGTGTAGTCTTAAAAGAAAATAATTTTCTATAATGGTTACATTTCCCCCCTTGGGTTTTTTAAAAGTACTAATTAAGTGGGATGAGGGTAGAAAATAGGTAGGATGATGAGACCTGCCTTGGTACTTTGTTCCCAAATGAAAGTGTTAACCACTTGTTCAAGAATTAATATTCAATATTCTCAAGGGCATACTCAAACTGCAAAGTGAGACTTTCTGATTTTATAGTTTATATGAAAACTTGACCAAAGTGAAATAGTTGGCATTATGAAATTAAACATACATTAAATTACCATAATAAGAGATCAATTTAGGGGAAGGGCCGCTTGCTACATGAGACTTTTTTGTGTGAAATTCTCAATTCAACTCTGACACATTCTTTCCCCTGCCACTGTAGCAATGGAGAGCATATGGTAATATTTCTTCCCAGGTTTATATGGTGATAGTCTTTATTTTGTCACATTTTAGCTGTAACAAAAATGTTGAAAATTTGCTTCTTTCCCTCTATCAAATATGAACTTCTGTGTAGATGAGGAAATGAAGATGCTTTATTGTTCATATACTACATATTACACAAACCATGACTTCACTTTTGGATTGTTTAAAAGAGAATAATGGGTCATGACCTTGAATCAATATTAATGGAGTTGTGTCTGTAAATGCACTGATGTTTAGGGCCTTATGAATGGTATTTCCTAAGTGTTTGCTATTGCTCTGAATCTTTCAAGCAAAATATAAACACTGTTCATTCTTATTTTCTACATATAAATACATGTTTTATTTTTTCCAGTGCTGTTAGAAAAACCGAGTAGTAAAAATAAAAGGAAAGGGAAGGTGAGGACAATACCAAATTTGGGGTAAATGATTATAAAATTTTGAAAATTGTTATTAAGAGTCCAGATGCCTTAAAATGTAACCTTAGTTAACATGCTTGAAATGGTACAAGTTTATTCTGTCATCAAGACAGAAAGTAGAACCACTTATCCAACAACATTGCTTATAAGATCCAAATGCAGCTATAATTTCCTTCGTAGAAACAGAAAACAATCTTGAGAAACTTATTCAAAACCTGTCCTAATTTGAGTCAAAATTCATTACTTGCCCCCTTTAGCTCTTAATCAGAAAAGATGTAAGTCACTTATTAGGACTATTATATTAGTGTTTAACTTTCATTCATTTATTTATATTTATTTATATTTGCTTTTAAATTTTTTTAGTGAGGTCATATTGCATTTAACATTACTTAAGTTTCAGTTGTGCCTTATTATAAATCGTTGTATATATTACATTAATTTCACTACTGAACATATAACTCTATCTTCGTGATATAATTGACACTCCCATTACCTGATTTAGCTACCCTACCTCCTGCTCCCCACCATTCTGGCTTTCTTGTTTCCTTCATATTAGGTCACTTGCCAAGCCTCAGTAGAAGGTCTGCATTAAGATGCGAACCCTATAGGACAGTGGTAGGCCTTTTTGGGGTAATTTTCATATATTTACTATTTGCTAGCACTTTAAGAGTGTGAAATAACCTACCTGCTGACTATACGTATTATGAATAAAATGTTTGTGTTGGAGGAAATGGGCAGCAACTGGAGGACGTCAGGGGCTTATGGTGCCCTAAGCAATGTCTCTTGAGGAGAGGTCTGGATGGTTTACCTCTGTGGCTACCACAAGGGGCCAAATAAAGTTCCATCCCAGTTAGGCTTGGAGGGCCTGATACAGACAAGGGGCTAAACTCTGCCATCCGATGTCAAGTATGTGCGTCCAGACACAGATGCCTGAGTGTAGTGGCCACGTTGTTATGAAACTCATCCCTCACATCCTAAGTAAGGAAGCTACAAGGAAAGGGGCAGAGTTGAGCAGTCATTTTGTGAGCCTTTAAAATGGAGCGATGCACATGGGCTCGTTCTCTTTTCATAGGACCTGCTGAGGAAGGCAGCATCCCACTGGGTAGTGGGCCTCTGACCTCTTGTGGTGGGGGAGCAGCAGTCAACCTCTGCCTCACCCTGCCAGCTCCTGTAGCACAGCTCCCTCTCACACCCTCAGTTGGTAATTGAATTTTCTCTGTCCCCCTACCCTGCTTGTTTTCCCTCTCCCTCTATCCTATCATTTATAATAAATTGTTTTATTCTTTTTTGTTGCCCCAAAGGCTGTTTTGTTTGTATTTGTGGGTGGTGTGTGGTTTGACCCAGAGCCAGTGAGAGAGGTTCTACCTGGAGAGAGTTTTTATACCCTTTGCCCGGAAACATCAGGAAGTATAATGAAGGGTGTACACTGCATATCCCCGCCACATACCATATAAAGGATTGAACTTAGGAGGCAAATTGAGGTTAATGTTCATAAATTTTTTAAAAATGAGTTATACAAGTTTTTATGCATATAATATTAATTAAAATCATAATTTATTATAGCCATTATTGTTTGTCAGAAGAGAATGCACTTCAAAGTCCTTCCATTTGGAATGCATCCTCAATTAGTATTTACATGGAATTCCAGTCCCTTAGAAAGAATGTTTAACCTAATAGTAATAAATCATGATCCAGATATGCTGAGTACACCAGATGATTAATTTGCTAATATTTGTTTCACTGTGGAAGACAGAACATAATGATTGAGTCTATAGGTTTTGAATTCTTATGTCTAATGTTCAAATCCTAATACCACAATTGACTGATTATATCATTCTATTAATTCTTCTATCAAATGAAGATAATAAGATTAACTGCACTTCATGGAGTTATTGTTAGTATGAAATGAGCTTGCACATTATAATTTTATTCAACAAATATACATAATATTATTAGCATGGGTATATGTAAGGCTGAAACACAAGTAACTGCAGTCTGTCAAAATCTATCAAACATTGGAAGTTTCATCTGATTCAGTCCAAAGTCACAGAGATACTTGCTTCCAGCAACTCCTGGGCACTGAGCTATACAAACTATGCATACACTCACTCACTATGGGTATTTGACAACAAGAATTTTCCCTATAACTTCTTTTGTCTAATGATATTATTAAGATAGAGTTCCCAGTTTGTACCTGAGGTGATTTACGGTTCTTACTCCAGTGGTAATGATGGAAAATGCTTTTCCACTATCATTTAATTAGCTCAGAATCCTAGTAGAAATTAGTCTTTAAAATGTACTAGCAGCGAAAAGATTAAGAGCAGCTATAAAGAACATCGCACGAACATTGGACAACTTTAATAGCACAGCATTGATATTAAACACTATCAATAATAGGAGTAATCCTTTACATAAAAGAGGTAGAAAAAGACATCTTTAGCTTTTCAGGGCTTGCACTCCCCATCTGTATAATGAAGAGGCTGATCTAGCACAGTTGAAATATTCATCCCCCAAAACATATTCTAAAAGAAATTGCCCCTGAGGAAGAATATCATGCTGATAAATATTCTAAAATAAATGAGAAGTAATTCCAAAACAATGAAGTAATTATGGCTTGCTTAATTGCAAATGGTTCATCATGACACAGCTTAATATTTTTGTCTCTATATACCCAGCAAAGTATTTAATCCTTTAATAAAATCAGGAATAGTTAGGATTATTCCCTTGCATTTTACATAGCAAATAGAAATGATCCAGGACTCAGGTGCTTTTACAACAAAACAAGAGTTAAGATAGCAATTTTTAAACAATCAAAGTAGAAATATTGAAGCAAGAGTGTATGGAACAAATACTATGATACGTTTTAGAAGTGCATAGTGATTTTAAGTCACGATATTAAAAAACTTGATAAATTATGGTTCCTTGAGCTTTCCAGAAGACTGCATAAGTGAAGATACTTCTAAGAAAAGAATAATTTCAAGCAAATAAAACAAGATTTGTGTTTTTTTCTGGTAGTCAAATATATTTTTGAGTACTTTATACACACACACACATATACACACACACAATTTCTTTTGCCTTTATGTTATTTAGTTTAATTTTCAATAAAGTGAAAAATTGGAGATAAATATTAGATATCACATAAATGAAAAAGATGTAGCCTATCAATTTCATCTCTGTTCTCATGCATGTAAATGCAAAAATACAAATCAATTTTCAATAATGGAGTCATCATAACACCTTCAGTTTTGATTTTTAACCTGAACGTCAACCATGATAATGCAGATATAAAAATATACAAGCCATGTATCTAAAATGAGGTGAAAATATTTTCATAGAGCACATAAAAGTAGAGAGTAATTCTATTTTTATTAATTTTTATTGAGGTAAGATTGGTTTATGACACTGTTTATGATTTAGAGACATAAATTCACACCCTTCAGATGTATGTTATGACACCACAGCCACTACCAAGGCACCCACAGACTGAAGTAGAGGGTTTTTAACTTTTAAATTATAAGAAATTTGATTCACAGAGATGCTAAGAAGTAAAAGTGATTAAATGTGCTTTGTAAAGACATTGCACAAACTTGGGGGAAAGTCTACTAAAACTAAAAAAAGGTAAATATCTTTCTGACTAAAGTAAACTTTAAATATACACCAAGAGAAATAAATTTAAAAATCTTTATTGTAGAGAGAAGTTATTACTCTCTGTATCTAGCGAGGCACTAATGCCAGATGGTTAGAAATTAAAAAAAATAAAAATCCAGATTGCTTGTTAGATTTCTTAATTTTCAAAACGAAAGGCATTTTTAGTCTGATAGTATTTTATACAACCTTTTACTGAAAGCAATGTTTTTTTTACTAGTCAATAACGCCAACATCTAAATTTTATAATTTAAGATATTTTGACATTTATTCATTTTACAGAAATGGAGTATATCACAATAATCAAAATTTTCCATTTAAAACATAGATAAGAGATAGTCACTAAAAATATTATATATATAGCTATATTGTGGACTTAAGTTTGAACAATTATGTTGTCTGACTTTTACACATGTAATTTTCCCAAGCAACATCCCCCATCCATTTACCATTTACTGAAAAAAAGGAAGAACTCTCATAGAATTCTACACCATTCCACATCTACCCATCTATGAATAAAACTGTACCCACTTTCTCTGCTTATTTGTGAATAATCCACTCATGACCTGTTTCAAACCATTCTCTAGTTGTATAGTCAGCTCTACTTTCTCAACTCATGTACCTTGCTCAAACTTCTGTCACCTTTTCCATTTCAACTTTTTGCATTAGTACATGTGCATTTCCATGAACGCAAAAGCAATGTCAAACAATGTTTCTTCTTCCATCTGAAACAAAAACCAAACATTCTAGGTTCAGCCTCAGACACAGCCCACATCATTTATTTAGCTGTGTAGCAGAATTCTTGAAAAGATATGTTTGTTTGCTATCTCCATTTCCTCTCCTATTACCACCTCACTCAAAACTTCACTTTCACCATGCCAGCAACCCTACTCTGGTCAAGGTCATCTAGAACATAACTGTCAAATCCAGTGGTCCATTTTCTCTCCTCTTCTTACTGGATCACTGAGCAACATTCGACTAGGCTAATCTTTGCCATTTCTTCTTATATGTTCTTCAGTAGATTTCATGAAAACACTCCTGCTTTTCCTCCTTATTTCCTGGTCACCTCTTCCCAGTACCCATGCAGATTTCTCTTTTCCAAAGTGTCTTTCTATTCTATTGCTCTCTAGTTCAGTTCTTGGCCTTTTCTCATTTTTGTTCACATTAACTCCCTTGGCAAGTATAGGAAGTCTCATGATTATAAGTATATTCCAACAACTCACAAAATTTTATCTCAGCCCAGACCTTTCTTCTCAACTCCAGGTTCTACAGCCAACTTTTCAAAACTTAATTCCTAATCTTCTCTTCCAGCTCCACCCCAAACTTAGCATTTCCCCTTTTAATTGATGACAACCTCAGTATTCTGTTGCTTAGGCCAAAAACCTTGGAGCCATCCTTACATCTTCTTTCTGTCATAATGCATCAGTCAGAAGTTACTATTGTCTTTATCTCCAAACACATCCATGATTGATTACTTATATCTTATATGATAACCCTTGTTTCTCATTTGGAATAATACAAAAGTCTCTGAACAGATAAAATTGTCAGTGTGGTCAGTCATGCCAATGAAAGGACAGAGTGGATATAAGAAGGGACTGAGATTTCTGGAGAGTTGTTTAGATATAGGTGAGAAACTTTAATTTTATAATATGATCTTAGGAAATTATTGGAATATTTTAGGCAAGAAAGTGACATAATCTTATCTGTGTTTTAAGTATGATAACTTGGCTCTTAGAAGGAGGGTGAATGACATACAAGCAAGAGTAAACAAGAAGTATCAGATAGGAGGCATTTTAGTAGACTAGAGAGAAGATGACGAAAGTGGATATGAAAAGAACATAAACACAGGACTGGGATAGAGAGCACAGAGCTCATTGATGTTTGACTGAGGGAAGGTCAGGGAAAGAGAAATGTAACTACTGGGTTCTTTGCATAATTAACCTGGTAGATGGTAATATTTATTTAGTCAATTAGAAGAGATTTATCTATCATAGTTTCATGGCATCTTCAAACCATAATCTAGAAACACTTCTTACTTAAATATCCTATAGATTTAAAGCATTCAATTCAATAAAAATTGATAATTTAAATTATAGAAGCACACACACACAACTTCCCTGTTTTAGAATAAATTTCTTAACCATATCTTGGTCATATTGATAAATTACTTTCTATAAATTTAGTATCATAGAGTAGAAAGTGTCTATAATGTCTAAAATTAAAAATATATATATTTTTTGCCTAACTTATGTGCAAAACTTTCAGGGAAAGGGAGAGCACCTCAAGGACTGAATGAGCAAATTCAGTTTTTTAAACTTACCTACTTATTAAAGCATTTTTCTTATTTGAGACAAAATCTGCCTCCCAGGGTATATGATAGTACTGACTCTGCCATCTGCGGTGAATAAATAGCATTCAATCTAGGATGAACAGTATTTCTCATTTTTAACCCCAATTTTTATTCTTTGACGAAAGGGCAGATATTACTAATTGATCAAGGCATCCTTTCTTGCTGATCCAGCAGTGGCCTCAAAATCACTCTCAGCACAGTATTCTTGGCCACAATTACAAATCAATAGAAGATAAACCTGATCCTTCCAATTCAAAATGCATTTATTGAGTGCTTATTATGTTTCAACACTCAAGGAATTCAGAGTCTAGACATGTATGTGGATTATAAGACACATATAAGACAACTGTATAAAAGGAAGCACAAAACATTATGAAAGCATAGAAAAGAGCACCTGGCCCAGATTAAACAGAATAATGAAGAGTTGCCTTCTTGCTAACAGTCCTTTAGTTGGATAGACTTTATGTAGTTGGATAGACATTATGTACTACCTCTCATTTTCTTTATCCAGGTTAAATGTCCTTAGTATCTTCAAATTCATGCATTAAAAGAAATTGTTCAAGCATATTAAAGTAGGATTTTGTAATCCTGTTCTATGTAAAAAGCACTTATGAATTGCGCATGATTAAAAACAGAGGCAGTTGAGAAATAACAGCACAGTTCTAATGTAAAAGTATAAATCAAGCATTGTATACTCAGCCAAGTGTTCCTTCACCTGTAATCAACAGAAAGACAGTGGCAATTATGAAAGAGATTAGGTAATTTAACCTACAGAGAACTTTTCTTCAAAACATACAGATGTACACATTCAAAATGAAATTTGGCTAACCAAGAGATTAATCAGAATAGCTCAATAATACAAAATACATGAAAGCAAAAACATCTAAAGATTATCACTGAATCTACTTAAATATGGAAGCAACTGTGTGTTTTGTTAGGTGATACTTTCCTTGTCTTTCCAAGCAAGGAGTTAACAGGGTCAAAAACATTGATCAAGCACTTTCATTCAGGGTTCTTTTCATAAATTTAGAAGGAACTTTTCTTTTTTTTTTTACCTTTTTTTTTAATCAGCTATTTATTTTTCCTAACTTTTATTTGGTAAATCTTTTTTATTTAATTAATTAATTTATTTATGTATTTATTTATGCATACAAGCTGGGGTACAGGTCAGAGGCGTGGGGCGGTGAGAGGGTTCACCAGAGACAGAGTGGGGAGAAGAAAAGGCAGATTGATGGAAATACACTGCTGAGGGGAGCAGTGGGAGAGGCAGGAGAGGTCTGCTGCGCCATGTGGGAATCTCCTTGGCTGGGAGTCGAACTCGCATTGCTGCTGCCAACAGCTCCACAGCGCAGCGCTTAACCGTGGTGCCACCAGACAGCCCTATTTTTCCTAACATTTTTAAGTTAACATTGGTTTAAAACACTTTAACTTGTTCTTTTTATGAAGAATCATTCAACAGTTCCTTTAATTTTACCTGTTTTCTTTATTCCAGTTACATAATTTTTTTAAATATATAAAGTGTATTCTATCATCCCATTTCAAATATCGTTTTTGACTAGTCACCTATTTTCTGCATGTACATGTGTCATATGTATATAATATATGTATATATGTATATGTGTATATATGTTAAGAGGTGTATTTGGAATATTCAGAGAAGGTGACTAATGATCATTGCAAACTTAGATTTTGAGTCTTATTTGAATTTTTCTAAAGAGTATATAGCATGTTTAATAAAAGAATAATGCAAGTATACTTTCAAAAGAATACAGTTTAAAAATCAAGGAAAAGAAAAGAAAACAAGAACATTTTAATGATGATCAAAACCCTGTTGCATACTGGAACAAGCTGTTAAAAATATCAAAGCATAAACACTTGAAAAAAATTGTTCAGCATTATGATGTTAAATAACAGGACCAACTATGAAAACAGTGTGAAGTGGAAAGTTAACCATAAAGTTTTCCTTATAGGATATGTTGTAAAATGAAATACTGTATTGAGAGGGAGATTAAATTGATTTATTCACTTGTTTAACAATGTTTATGGACATTTTGTTTTATTAACTATTTTAAAAGATGTTAGCATGCATAATAATTAAAATTTAAATTAACATGGTCATGTTTTTGGTTTTTTCTTGCTTAAAAATTGACAAACGATAATGCTCTGAATGGTAAGGGGTCAGTGAAATTGGGGTTCAAAACAATATAAGTGGTACTGTATTATGGTGGATTTAAGTCATAAGAATGACTTGATATATGTAAATTCCACATAAATTTTCAGGAGAAAAAATGAAAGATTACATTACTCCTTCCTGAACATGCCTCCTCTTAAAAAACTTGTCCCTGGAGTTCTGTGTTACTATAGAAAAAAATGGAAGTTAGACTGACTCTTAAAAGTTTAGATTTTGTGTTTCACTTACCCACGTGTACTTAGGAGGCATCAAAGTACTCTCAAGACCAAGATATAAGAGGACAGTCTGACTGAATCTTTAATAAACCAAAACCAGATTTTCTCATTGTAATGAGAAAATATTTTCTTGAAAATCTATTCTTTCCTCCTGCCATTCAGTTTAAATTCCTTTCCTTATTATCCTTCAGCACCACAGAAACTGGTGATTATTGCCTGACTTTGATTTACAAAAGCATTGACTCAATATGACACAGAGTGCCTATTCAAGGATACTGAAAAATATTTCCTGATGGAACCTGGGTTTTTTTTGACTTGTCCCCTAAGGTTCTCAGCAAATGCCATCATCAATAGAATTGAGGAAAGTTGATTCCACGTAACATTCTATATGTCAATTTGTGCATAGCATAGGTTTTCAAACTCACATTTTTAAAAGTGGAACTTACATTCCTAAGTGCATTTTATGCAGAGTTCAATATATAGGACAGAAAAGTGTGGCTGATTTGTTAAAAGCAGAGGGAGAAATCAGCATCCTTCACGGTTCAGGCCCAAATTTTCTCTGTTAAAATTTTTAAGCATATTCATTCATTTTATCTTAAGGTCAAGGAGAATTTAGCTAAAACATCACTGAACTAGGGAAAAGACAGGGCAAAAATATTCAGGGAAAAGAGGACATAAAAGGATACCAAACACAGAGACGATAGAGGGCTATTTACCTGTCTTTAGTAAGGCTTCGAGAACTAAGATACTGATAACCTTAAATTTGGCCTTTTTAAAGAAAAATTTTTCCTTATATTTCTTTAATAAGTGTGTTTGCTATTATAGTTCATGCTCACCAAATCTTCCGTCAGGTAGCAACATTCTCGTATAATGAAACTTTAGTATATTAAACTAAAAATTTAACGTGAGAAAATAGACTACCGGGTTTACTTCTTTCTGCATAAAAATTTAGTGGATAATTAAAAAACCTGACTCATCTATTTTGAATATGTAATGAAATTTCAGAGTTGTCTAAAATGACCTATAGAAGTAGAGAGTAACAGACTGTTTTGCATCATAATTAAGTCTTCCCACTTACATGTAAATTAGAAGAAATTATAGTCTTCCAAAGGTCTGAAGGTCTGATTTTTATTAGAGGAATAGTTAACTGTTTCAGTTTCCCAATCATGATTTTTATTGCTAATAGTACAAGATAATAATAAATGGAAAGCACCTTCCAATATGAATCTAATTCAAATCATGCTATCATGCAGGAGCAATGGATTAGGCTATATTTTAGCACTATGTTGATTCTGCACCTACAGTTTTATAAAGTGATTTAGACATTGTGTTTGGCTATGTGCAAAAACCCTAGTTATTTACACAAATTAGTCAGTTTTTTGTTTCCCACATTAAGACAACGTAGAGGTAAGCAATTCAAACAGGGTATGTCATTCAAATAAATGTCACCCAAGTAATACTGTTACTCAATATTTCTGTTCAACAATTCTTACCAAGTTTTTTGGTCTCAGTAAAGATGCCTAATCTGTCTCTTATGAATTATAACCAGAAAGAAGAATGGTAAAAGGAAAAGTCCGGCCCATGTGAGCCAATTCCTTCTAAAGGTATTTTTTATGAAAAATATAGGTTACCTTTTTATGCTGAGATATGGTTGGTCAAAAGTTACATAAATGACCATATGATGGAAATAAGAAATGCTATTTTTTTTGGATTTGTTTCCAGTGAAACTGGTCTTCTGTTAGTCAGGAAGAAAGTGGATTTTAAAATTAAAACTTTTTACCACAGATCATTTAAAAAAAGAGAAAGAATGGTAGATAAAAAAACTTCTAACTAAGAAATTATCTTCAGTTGAAGATAAGAACCAGAACATCCAGAAAGGTATAAAAAAAAAAGAAGAAAAAAGGATGTTTCATTTTAAGGTATCAGTGACATTTTGACTCAAGAGGACAACTTAACAGCTGTCTTCAAATATATGATGAGTCACTGAATTATAATACTCATAAAAAAGAACAATAATTAAGATTTTAAAAGGTCAGAATTTGGCTCAATACTAAGATAGAATGTTTTACTAAGAGGGATATTTTATTATCTAGCAAAGACATTGAAGAAATTCCCATCATTAAAGAATTTCGCCTGGGTGAAATGGTTGTTAGAAGTGCTGGTTGTCTAAATGGGAGCCAGATTTCCAGGTTCATGTTCAGGCTTTAGAAATGATGACCACAAAGTTTCTTTGACTCCGTTGCCTAGGATTAATAAAAATTATGGAGTTAGAATTAAGCTGGTTTGCCTATTATCTCTTGTCTAACACTGGTCTGTTGTTACAACATAGGAAATGCCCAAATACTCATATTGTGAAGTAATGTTACACTTGTTTATGCATCATTATTTGAAGAAGAATACCACTGTTAGAAAACAGTACAGCATTATATGCACGTTTTTTTGTCAAATGAAATAAAGATAGTCAATGAGGCTCAATGTACTGTCATTGTGATGTCAGGTTACAGACACAATGTAAATCTTTATTTCAAAAAATAATAGACCATTGGCTATAACACAAGATTAGTTCTGTTTCCAATTAATTGCAAAATTAACTTGCAAATCCCAGGAGAAAACATTGATTCAAGTTGCACATTTGTATGCTGGTTTTCATTATATCAACTGATATGATGAGCAAAATAGAAGTTATCATGAAATAGAACACAACGTGTACATATTTTTCCAAAATGTATAGTCTTTTAGCTCATAAAACTACATACCTAAATAAAAACTGTAATAAAAAATTAATGAAATGAGGCAGTGTAGAAATCCAGTGCACAATATTTTTAAGACACATATAAGACAGATTCATAAATTACAAAAATACTATCATCACTTCATTAAGCAACTCATGATGGGAACATGGAACATGGCCCACTACCAGGGTTGCTATTGCATGTTTCCATATACTGAAATATATTCCTTATATATTTTTCCTATGCCACATTACTATTATATGCATTGGTATTATATACAACATTTTCCCATAGTATATGTGTTCCTTTATGCAATTCAGCAATCTACATTATATATTAAATAAAACCTATGAATCCAGTTGAAAAAGAGAACTTTTAATATGTATGCTATGTCCTATAACTGGTTATGGCAACAAAACTTTCTAACTGATAAATGTATAGTACAATCAGTCAGTCAGTCAGAAAGTGCTCATTAACCACTAAATCTATGCCCATATTAAAATTAACTTAAAATAAATCTTTTTTAAGTGAAATCTGTTCTATATTCAGACAATTCATTAAGAAGATTATTTAAATGTCAATTTTCTGGCTTAGTAGATTGTGTACAAATCATAAGCTAGTCAAATCACATGTTAATAGAAGGAACAAGAAAGAAGACTGTAATGTTGGTCCAATCTATATTCAAGATCTATGTGATCTTGTATTGCAATATTTCATTCTGTATGTATTTTTTTGATTTTACGAATGCATTTTTGATATGATTGTAATTTTTATAAAAACAAACATGCTTTTGTATATTTTAACTTTATTTTTCAATTACATAATAAAACGTGTAGAAAATATCCTAGAAAATGTACCAAAACGTTAAAAATATCTCTTTCAGCATAGCTACATTATAGGAGATTCTGTATGTTTGCTTGTTTGTTTAAATTTTGTAGCTCAGCAGCATGAGTGCATATTATTATTTTTGTTTTTTTCTTTTTAACCCCTTCACCCATTTCTTCCACCCTCCTCTCACCGTTTATTCCCCACCGCTCACAATCTCCAATTTATTTTGATAGCAATGTTGGTTTATTTAATTCCACAAGTAAGAGAGATCATAAGGTATTTGTCTTTTTCTGAAATATAGAGACACAGTTTCGATGCCTATGATATTCATCCATGTTGTAAATGGCAAAATGTTTGATGCTTGAGTAATATCCCACTGCATATATATATCAATAACTTCTTTATCCACTCTGTCGAAACACTTCATATGTTTTCATATATTGACTCTTGTGAATAATGTTGCAAATAACATGGAGTGCATATATCTTTTTCAGTTAGTGCCTTCATCTCCTCAGGACAGATACCCAGAAGTATTACTGCTATTGTTGGGGAAAAGGATGTCCCGAACAAACTCCACAAATAGGTTTTATGGATCCCACTTCCACCCCAGACCAAAGAGATCCCAGAAACCAAGGACTATAAATTCTATAATGTCATCACCACTGAAGGGAGGATTGCTGGGAACTAAGGGTGGAGTTAAGGAGCCAGGTTTGGTATATAACCAGACATGTGGGCCATGGAATTTGGTTTTTCATCAACTTTCAACTTGCTATTGGAATTCCAACTCAGTGGAACTGGTAGGATGCATTCACCAATTTATCTCTCTTTCTCCCTGAGTTATTCATTTCTTCATTTCCCCTTTTTGTAAATAAACCCTAATTAACCGTTTTTGTGTGTGCCTGCAGTTGAATCTCATTATAAGTCCTTTTAAGTGTGCAGATGAGGACCCACAGAAAGGCCAACCCATTTCATATTGGGGCTGCCCTTTAAACAATATTAAATACAACTGTGATAATTTTAATTCTTTGAGGAATTGCCATACTACTTTCCACATTGTCTCTCACAGTTGATAGGGAATATATCTGGAATTGAATTCTAGGTTCAAAGACAATTTCTTCTTCATATAGACATATATTTCTTAAATCTATAATTAATCTCAATAGATACAATTTATATTTGCATGTATTAAAATTTCAACAACTGACTTAAAGTTTTCTATTGTTCTCTGAATTATGCCTAATCTCCAGAGTTGGTTTTTCTTTTCATTTGCTTTGACTCTTCCTCCTTGATGAGGCTGACTTTTCTCAGATGTCATATGACCTATTGTCTCCCATTTATAAGTATAAATGAAGTGCAGTGTTAACTAGTATGTGTAGCCAAAATGTGTTTGCTCGTTAGTTGCATAGATTTCTTCTGGGTTATTTCTCTTTTGAATCATAAATTCTATTGCAATTTTCCATGGCAACAAGTAATTGCCCGATATGTTGCATAGATAAGAAATAAGATGTCAGACATCTACACTTGCCAGAGAAGGGAGTAATGCAACTGGGCAGTGGAGACAATTCTTTTAGTACTAATGAAACTTCATTTTTATTTCTCAGTCTACTGTGTGGGTCTCAAACAGGAACTGACAAACATAACACAATTTTATTGGAATGCAGTCTAAGTCATTTGTTTAAGTATCATTTATGGCAGCTTTTAGTCTGTAATGGTAGAGTTGAGTAGCTGCAACACAGGACTCCATAACCTATAATGTCTAAAATACTTACTGTGAATTATTTTGTAAAAAACATTTGCCAACTCCTGATCTAGAGTATCTTTAATTACTGTGATACTTCTTTTTCATCCTCTAGTACTAGAGTAGTGCTTGGGCATATTACCTTCTGTGGTTAGGGAAGAATTATCAGTATTTACCGTGGCATCAAAAACTGCAATTTCTACACACTTGGTTTACAACTGGAAGAGAGAAAAAAAATGTTTGTGTCAGGAATCCTAAAGATATTACCTGGTGACTTCCAATGGTCTTTGCATTTTTTGACTGAACCCGGGGTGTCTCTAGACTTCTTTAATAATCTTCCCTGCCTATCCCTGGCGTCTTAGTGTATTGTATATCAATACTATGCTATCTGCTGTCTATATTCCCACTGCCATAAATTTCAGAACCACTACTGGCATAAATGATTTCTTATTTCTTATGATTGTAGCTGTACCTTATCTATGTTTTCATAAAATTTCTGATTTGTTCATGAAATTTCTGAAATAAGTAAGCTAGATTCTTGAGCTCGAACTGTCATCTGCTACAATAACTTCAGAAGAAAAAAAATGTTTTACAAGAGTGAATAATCAATATTGTCAAATACTGCAGAGACTTCAAGTGAGATGTGGGTGGAAAAGGAGCTCTAAATATAGAAACAAGAATGTCATTGGTTACCTTGGAGATAGCAGGTTAAGTGGAATAGTGGGGGAAGAGGGCAGAGAGGAATAGCTTGGGAAATGATTGAAATCTGAAAAACAGATACAGTGAATATATACAACTTTCTAGTGTTTAATTGTGGAGGAGAAAAGGGAAATAAGGTTGTATATGGTTGGGAATGTGTGACTAAATTGTGGTCTCTTGCTTGCTGATTTTTGTTTTCCCTTTTTAGATAGAAGTGAATATATCAAATTTAAAATTCTAGTGGAAGAAATTTAAGAAAGACATTTTAGTTGAAGTAAGAGATAGTCAGAGAGAGAGGATAATTTATAGAATGTATCCTTAAGGAAGCAGAAATAATTGAATCCTGGGTACTAAGAGAAAAATTCACCTTAGATAAGTAAAAGAGAGGAGGAAAGGATGGATGTAGGTATAGGAAGGTGTAGAAATTGACATCAGTACATCACAAAGGTTTACATCCTATGTAATGTAAAGTAGAAGCTCTCATTTTCTATGTGAGTGGCCAGTTGAGAATGTATGCTAGGTCTTAGCTAGCCTAAGAAATTCAGAGAGGCTTGGAATAACTGCTAGAGATAATATAAGAGGGAGAACTTGGATAACACTGAAAGTTTGAGGAAGTAATGAGGATCTAGCTGAGGGTAGGTATGATTATTTTGTAGTGAAAGCATAATTTGTTATTTTCTATAACAGCATCCCACAACCTGGGTCAGAAGTAACACATAGTTGCATTTATGTAGGGTTGAGATTTTTACCTAGTCGGAAACAGGGAGATTAGCAAAAGGCTTTAACTGAAATTTGACCATGATGTTTAAGATGATTAGAGGTAGGTAAAAATAGAAAATATGATAAAGAGAACATCTTGAGCATTTAGGGACTGAGTACTTCCATTGTCAAAAATGCAAGGTAGTATAAAAACATGCAGTGAGAGATGAAGGGAAATAAACTATAATTAGAGAATAAAATGTTTAAATTTAAAATAACAGAGATAAATCACTTCTATGTCATGATCCATCCTTCATGAAGTTATAGAAATGAGTTATCTAAATACATTCTCATGTAAGTTCTCACATAGTTGTTATTGAATAACTCTCAGAGATACGAAAAAAATGTGTCAGAGAGATACCTTGCAAAGAATTCCACAATGCCAGAAAAGATGATTCTTGAAGTTAAAAAGTACAGGTGTGTTTCTACAGTCTATCCTATGTTTACACATTCCTTATATCTCAATATTTCCAAAGAGAAGGAGACCTCTGGAGAGTGACAGTTCTATGCCCTGCTCCAGAGGAGCATCAAATCCTGGAATGAGCTACTCTTATCTGATACTTTTTATTATACATATTTTCAGACACAGTTTCACATAAATTAAATGATACCTTTGGGGAAAAGTTTGGGAATTCCAGATCTAGAGGGATTTCCTTTTTTTTAACAATAAAGGTTTTTTGCAAGAGCATTTAGAAAAAGATATTTCAGATCTTCTTTAGTTTTAGAAATCTTACTTTTGTTTCCCGCACTGCCTTAACTTACAAGAATGGATGTTATGATTCAGATATATAGCTGTGACTAGTCATTGGTACCACTTCCTTGTAAATATTATGAAATAAGGTTTCATACATTTTTGGTGGTGTAGAGAGAATCACTGAAAAAAAATGTCCTCACCCAATTAAGCATTTTTATTTTGGAAACATAATGAAAGCCATAGAGGACTCAGTGAAAATTCATTTTCAGTAAAGATTCTGAAATTAAGACTGAGCCCACACTAATAAATCAAGAATTGTGCATGGGAAAATGGAGACAATGAAATGAATCTGTAATAAATTCCTGTGTACTGGGGAATGAAAGAATGGAAAAAGAGGGAGATTAAATAAAACCCACTGTTTATTCCTGATTCTAAAAAAAAGTCTACTAGTACCTCCTTTTTGTTAATGTACTTTTTTTCAAGACATTTTAAGAAGTAAGCATTGCACAATCAAATTGAGAGTAAAAGCCTGCTGGTGAAACTAGGAGACCTCGCACAACTGCAGTCCTTAGGTGGGTTTGCATATGTTGTTCTGCCTTCCTTAAATCCAGTCCTTGCAATTCTCAGCTCCACTTTTTCCATTTTTGTTCCAGAATTTCCATTTGTTCACAGCAGCTTGCACCAATCAACCTCAGTAAATATTTCTACATTATTTTGCCTAGCACTCACTCTCTTCATTTCCTTCAAAGTATTTATCATAACACATGTTCCAGTTATACTCCCTTATTCTCATTTTCTCTCTGTTCACTTTAACTCCCCCCTTTTTTAAAAAAAGAGGGAAGTCTTTTTTTTTTTAGATTTATTTATTTATGCATACAATAGCTGGTATATAGTACAGAGGTGAGGGGGTGGTGAGAGGATTCACCAGAGACAGAGTGGGGAGCAGAATAGACAGATTGACTGAAATACACTGCTGAGGGGAGCAGCAGGCAAGACAGGAGAAGTCTGCTGCCCCATGTGGTAAACTCCCTGGCTGGGGATCGAACTCATGCTACAGTGGCTGCAGATATCCACTGAGACTTAATTCCTTGAGCTATCAGGGAGGCCCTAACTCCCCTTTTTAATGAGCAATTAGATCAGGAATGATGTTATTTATATGGGCAATAATCCACCAAGAATCTGATGCACAGTACGCATTCAATAATTTTTTCTTAATTTAATTGATTTTTTACTCTCAGCTTTAAGAAAAAAATAAAGAATAATCTTCCAAAGAGTGACAGTAAAGTTTATGTCACGAGCATTGTATTTGGGTGTCAGCAACAGAGACTCTACAGTTGCTTATCCAAAGAGAAGAGTTCTTTCATTTTTTTTTCCAGAAAAGTTGTGACAATTCTACATTACCTTTGTCCTGAGAGCCTTTGATATTTTTAACCAGCCTTAAAAATCTACAAGAGAGACTAGTAAATACATTGTTTTGTTTGTTTAGCTGAGTAAGCTGAGACTTTTTATAAAGATACCAAGTTTCTGTTAAGAAGAAATCTGGGCAGAGAACTAACAGATTCATATACACACAGGCACACATCTAGACTGATAGATACTAACAGAAAAAGACATTGTGGGCACATGATTGTATCACTCCTATTCTACACAGTAAGCAAAATGTTTATCAGAAGGTCAGGAAAGTACTGACCTAGCACAAAGAGATAGAGCTAGACAAATTAATATTTAAAGGAAGTGTCGATAATAGATGTGTACATATCCATGGATATGTACATACCCACTTCAGACATGGCCTTTCCAAGGAACTAGGAACATTCAAAATTTATCGGAAAAAAAAATATCCTCTAGAGATTTAGATTAACATAGTCAACTCAATTTTGGGATCTTTTCTTTTCCACTCCTGTTTTCTAACTGATACTTTTCTTGTAAGCATATTCTTTCTTTTGATATTTTACTAAATTCAATTAGATTAAGATTAGTCTTGCAGTTCAGAAATTTAATCTTTCTCTTTAAAGCAATTTTGCACATCTCTGATATGATCTGCTATGTGTTGAGCTCACAGCTAAACTCTCAGAAAATAATTTCCATACTTTCCAAATTTCCATATTTTTCCAAGTTCTTTTGGGATATATCTGCATGGTCATAAAAAAACCAACAGTATATGACTAAGACTATGCATAGTTTTCAAACTTTAAATTGACTAATAAGAATATTTATTATAAAATATTTCTCAAAGTTTTCTTAATTAACTTTACTTCAATTTCAGGCTGTGTAATTATTTCCAAACTTATTTCATGAATAAAGATTCTTCTGCTAATGTCCAATATTGAGGTGGCTTTCCCTTAGATACTTTCAATAAATGTATTATTTTCTTAACCTAAGAATTTTTAAAAATTTTTGGATGTTTGGTAGCTTAACAATCACCAACACTTTACCAAATGATTCCCTCCTTAAGAGTAAAGATTTGAAATCTGAATGTTCCAGTGGGAGCCCAGTTTTACATCACTGTGATTTAGACAACTCACGTGAATTCTTGAATTTATTTTCTTCAACCAATGACATGTCTGCCATGCCCATGATATGCCATTGTTTAAAAAAGTTAGCGAAAAAGCAGGATGGAAAGAATAAATTTAAGACAAGCCTTTCTAAGGATTATTTAACACTAAAGATCTACAATTTTGGGCTAAAGAAATTTAAATACAATTGTTTGTCTGAACATACCCTATGAAAATACCTAGCCATAATAACTTCTTTGAAGGATGCAGAGAGTTAGGATATGTAAGCTAGGATACCTCTGCCCTTGCAAAGATATGATTTCAAAGTAAAGAGAGTAGAATAAAAACTACAGGCTAGGGACCAAGGACCAGCAATCTCAACATGTTCACATACTAGAAAGGAACTCGCAGGCATCTAAGAATTCTAAACTTAAGCTTTGATCACCTAGGTTTTTATGAAAATATATTGGTTAAGAAATGAAGACAAAACCTGTTTTTTTAAAATAATTTCCTAATTTGATATACAAATTTAAAAAGCACTCATATAGATAGTATATATTCTTGCCCCAGACCTGTAAATGTTAACAGCAGGCTTGCTTTTCTATTCTTTCCCAATAATTCAAGAATATCTCCCCTTCTTCAGAAGGTGGTGTAGCCTCATCTCCTTCATTCTTGGGTAAACGATCAACCTAGTGTGACAAGGCACAAAACACCCAAAACAGGACAGGAAGAAACCTGTGCATACAAGAAATGACTTTTCTCTGTTTCAAAGAATGATTAGGTGGAAAAAGTAGAGACACAATACGTGATTGCTCAAAACAGAATTGTTATGTATCAAGAGAAAACAATGTAAACAAGAATTATTTTGCACAGGCCAGAACAGAGATGCATTCTGAAGCCTTTAGTCTGAAATGAATATCCCTTATATGCCAGTGCTTCTTTTGTTATGATCATGACTTTGTGCTGTTTTTTGCTAATTTTGCATAAATAATTATTTTTTTTTAATTTGTGATAATACATTTAAATACATAAATCAAACTGGGCATTTCCTATGTGTGTTTAGTTTTCTATAGATTTTTAAATACAGTACTTAATATTTAGGGTCATTTGTACCTTCATGAACTAGTCACTCTATGAACCAGTCACTATCTATACTAGCACCAATCACACTCAGCATGATTAAACATGATTGTGGTGTGTGTCTGTGTGTGTATGTGTGTGTGTGTGTGTGTGTGTGTGCGCGTGCGTGCGCAGCTGGCTCTCAAACCATCTAGATTAATATTTTATAAAACCCAGGCATTTATTTTATGCCTTAAACCTTCATGAATTTAAAATCATAACTAAAGCAATTTGATTTAGTGAAAATGATTACTTAACACCCTCAGCATGAGAAAACCTCAGGTCTATCCTCACATATTTTACTTACTCAGGTTTTGAAGCCTTAATTATCAAGCTAATTGTCTCCACTCTCCATTTCACTTGTCTAAACAGCTAAAGTTTAAGCCCTTTTTAGTTTTCACATTTATCTCCATGTTTTTTCCTGAATAAACAAGTTGCATTTTTCTTCCTCTGCGTTATTCCCTAGTTGTCTATCTAGTTAACTCTTTCTTTTTACTTATTCTGTATGGTTATGACTGATACTCCTGTCTTTCCAAAATCTGAACATTTGAAAGCAAGCTGTTTTCCAGAAAGATTTCTATGCATGAGTAACAGGTATTCTGACAGTGAAATTAACCACCTCGTATCTTCATTTTTTTATTCTTCCAAATGAGAAAATTAATCTTGTTATGTAAGAAGTCATTACTTCATCTACTCATCAGCTGTTTCTGACATGCTCCAGTTGGCTCTTAGTTTGCAAATAAAATTACACAAGGATGAAAATGAAGCCTGTTTCAGAACATTTTCAAGGAAGATTTCTTCCTCTAATGGGATTTTTGCTAAAAGATAACGTTTTTAATTTGTGAGAAAATAAAAATTCAGTTCAAACAAGTGAAGCATAGAAAGTCAGGGGTCAAAATACATTTTTTTAAATTGCAAAATAGTTCAAACCCTGCATGAAGTGAAATCACAAGCACAATTTTTGTTGTGATTTACTTCTAAGAGTTTGGGCAATTCATCTGAAAAAAAAAAAAAACAAACTTAAAATTAAGTCTGGTTTTGATATGTCAGAATTTATATTAGTTGCTGAATCCAACTTCTTCCCCAAGTATTAAGCATGTTCACTTCAGCTTCACCATTTCTATTTTCTTATAATTATAGGTCTCTGTTTTACATTTTCTGGCAAATGAAATATTTCTTAATTAATACATGGGGTGATAAAGAATCTTTGCATAATGTTCTCCACAGCAGCTCTGGTTGCAAGAGAGTTTATAAATATTGGAACTAAGAAAAAACCCTAAGGATGTAATGGAAAAAATCAAGGCTGAGAAAGAACTTAAGCATCTGAAGTAAAGTTACTCATAAATATTTATATTTTACTTACATTTTTAAAGAAGAGAAGGAATTAAGAATATGTAGTCCCTGGAGATGAACTTTCAGTATCAACTGACCAGCAATTTGGCAAGCTACTCAATCTATTTGTGCCTCACTAGCCTTAGTAGTCAAATAGGGTTGATAGGGTGTAGTATATATAGGGTAGGGGTAAATAAAATAGGTCTCACCTCACAGAAATGTTGTGAAGATATAATGAATCATTATGAAGAGTCTTAGTTTGCTAGCCACTTGCTTTTGTATAAGACACTGTTCTAAGTGATTTATAATACAAAAACTGATAACTTTAAGAAGTTTTAAAATATTTTCTTTTTTAAAATTTCTTATTTTTATTGAGATAACATTGCTTTACCTCACTGTATGTGATACACAGGCATAAGATCACACCTCCTCAGATGCATGTTGCCGCCCCACACCCACCACCAAGTCACCCATAGTCTTCCACAATAGTCCATGGACCCCTCTCCACCCTTAGCTCTCTGGTAGCTCCAGTTCTACATTCAGATTTCTAGGGTTTGTTAATAATTTGGTTCTGTCTGACTGTTTGTTTTGTTTCCCTATATTCCACATATAAGTGAAATCTCTCTTTTTTTTTTTTTTTTTTTTTTTTTTTTTTTTTTTTTTTTTTTTTTTTTTTTTTTTTTTTTTTTTTTTTTTTTTTTTTTTTTTTTTTTTTTTTTTTTTTTTTTTTTTTTTTTTTACTTTCTCCTTCTAGCTTACTTTGCTTCGCATTATCTCCTTCAGTTCCATCTTTGGATACATGTTTCTTAAAGGTTGTTCTCATGTCTCTTCTATTTCTTTTTAGAGGGTCTCCACAAGCATTACTTTATTTTTTCATATTTAAGCAAAGTTTATACTTTATTATTTTATTAAATTTATTTATTTTTTTTGATGTCACTGTTCATTTTGGGACAGTATCTGATGTCTCCCCTGAGGTGTAGGCTCCGTAGTTCTCCCACCATTATAGAATCTGTGATTCTTCACCTTAGTCCTTGTGCTTTTCCCTCCCTTGTTGTCAGATATTAATTTGATTACTGGACCAATCCAACAAGAATCCAGAGGGATAAGAGGAAATTGTTCTTCTCCCCTAGTAACATATAATTTGCCAATTCTAAGTTTGACATTTTAGATTTCAAAAACAGTAGTAAATGCTGATTTTTTTTTTAACTTAACACCATGGTCATTTCAATTGACTAGGATTTCTAAAAAATGCTGCAAAAATATATCATGAAACATCCTGGATTAATTCCTCATAATCTAGTTGTTACTATATTTTCTATATTTCACTTTGTTTTCTACATAAAAAAAAAAACACAACAATTCAGGGGAAAAGTGCAGATAAGTCTGCCAGGTTTTTTCTATCAGCTTTATATTTCAATGGAACTGAAAGCCTGGAATTCAGATTAGATACTTCTGAGTCACAGTAGTTAGGTAGATCTTTTGATTAGTATTTTAACTACCAGTAATATGTTGTTATAATTTCCTGTAAGATTACAAATTGAGGTCCTACCTCAGGTGACATATCACTTACAAAAGTATAGCCAAACTGACTGTCAACTTGAAACTTCAAGCCAAAATTGTCCTAACTTTGCGTAACACTGTCATGAACACAGCCTCATGTTTTAATTAGTTCTGCTGATCTCAAATACATTATTTTTTTCTTTTTCATCAATATTTAGGAAGTTTATAACTCTAGGATTTAAGTTCATACCCTAGTTTTTATCAAGACTTTGTTACTCATGGATGTTATCAATACCCCAAGATACTCTCTATTTCTCAGAGGTTCCTGCCCAGCTTTGTAGTAGTGATTTTTTGTATGCAATTATGGAGAAAAAATAGAATCTAAAATCAGAGAGACCTGGGTATAAAGAAGAGTTGACAGTTAACAGAGACGTGAATTTGAGTGAAATTATTTTTTTCTGAACCTCAGTGAATATGTCTCTATATAAATTATTTAAAAATGGATGCTGGA
This sequence comes from Scalopus aquaticus, assembly GCA_004024925.1. Classification (NCBI taxonomy): domain Eukaryota; kingdom Metazoa; phylum Chordata; class Mammalia; order Eulipotyphla; family Talpidae; genus Scalopus; species Scalopus aquaticus. The sequence continues at coordinate 113,367 of PVIJ01002229.1, read as the reverse complement.
AAGATTGCTATGAAAAGTAAATGAAGTAATATACCAAAGCACACAGCACATAGTAAATGTAGGTACTCAATTTCATGCTGTGGCTGGTTGTGATGATGCTGATGATGACGGTGGTGGTGGTATTGACAAAGATTTTCTTTCAAGATGTCAATGATAGGAATAATATTAGTTTTTCCATATTTTAACAATCATAGTATTGTAAAACTGTTTGGCTTTTAAAAATCCATATATTTAACATTCTTCAGTCTGTTTCAAGGCACTGAGAAAAGGATTTGGAATCTGTGTGAGAAAACAGATCCTAGTGACTAATCAGAGCATTCGTGATATAATGAATGTGACATAATATGAATTCAAGTCAATATGCAGAAAAGACTCATTGTCATTTTGAGTAGAAAATTCATTGCTAACCTTCCTGTTAATATTGGAGATGATATTAATTTACAGAATGTGTATATTATAAATATATATGACTTACAAGTTATATACACATATGTACACACAATAGTTCATATAAATAAGTATATCAGGAGTTCATATAAATAACTTGAAATAAAACATATATAAGACATTCTTATATATATATATTATCTATATATATATATATGTAAGAATGTCTTATCTATATAGTTACTTCATAGAAACTAATAGCTACCATCAATTAAAACGCAAACCAAATTTCTCTCAGATCGTCACCTTTGAACAGACATAAAGTTTAATGTAAAGCTAAAAGAATATGCTAAGGAGCTGGAAGACCTGAATCTCATCACTTGTTTAATTATTTTCTGGCTACACAATCTCAGGAAAGTCAATCATTCTCTTAACTTCAGAGTTCCTCACTGTCATAGAAGGATATCATAGAAGTTGCACTAGATCATCCAGTGTTTTTAAAATTGGTCCTCTTAGAGATTGACTCCTCTTTTTCAAACATAGTCTATACAGTATTCTAATACGTTTCTAACAAATAACAACAGATCTGCTTAATGAAATGAAAATAACAGAAATGCATGGTACAGAACTTTTAGATTTATTGGTAGCACATGATCGTTATACAAATTACTTAAATATTGTTCCCATCAAGTATCTCTACTTCTAAAAGTTACTAATCCATGTGTACAAATTTCAAATGGAATATTCAACATTTTATTATCAGTAGAATCATGCAGCATAAGTACTCAATAAATGGTAATTACTTGAATGTCTTCATTTGCAATTTTACTTTACATTTATGTACCATTTACTTCTTACAAAGCACTTTTACAGTTTCTCATTACCTCACTTACTTTTACTACTAATGAAGTAGGTAAGATAAGAACAAATGAAAGAGGAGTAGGTTCTCTCTCACTGTATCAGTCTCTTAAAGGAGTATTTCAGCAGTTTGAAAAGAAAAAGCCATCATACGAATTCTGTCCTGAATAATTCTACTTTTATAACACCATACACGATACATGTTCCATAGTCAATATCACTCCTTCAAACTGTGTCTTGTTTTATATGAGAGACCAGGGATTTTCAGCCTGGGCACAGCTAACATTGGAATTGGATAATTCTTTATTGTGGTCACTTTCCTGTAAACTATGGGATGCTTACCACCTTCCCAGCTTTTATCCTCTATATTTCCTCTGTACCCCCTCAGTTGAGACACCCAAAAAAGTCTCAGATTTTGTCATATATATATTAGGGGGCAAAATCACCCCCATTTGAGAATCACTGGATAGACAAACACTACAGTCAAATGCAGGGTCTAATTCATTTCAACCTGCCTACTATATTCATAACTATTTGAACAATTGTCCAGAATCAATAGTAAGTAATGCCGTATTTCTCTTGTTTTTAAATGTTCAGAAAACTAACTGAATTATAATTAAAATGAATCATAAGGAGACAGTGGAATGAGTACCTCAAAGAGTATACAAACAGTTCATTAGGTTTTTGGAAAACACTATATATCTCAATTGAAATTAAAGATAAAGTTAAGAAATCAAATACAGAACCAGGAAAGGTGTGAAAGCTCTAATTAATACTACTGATTCAGATTTCATAAAATAACAGACTATATAGAGAATGTTATGTTAATTATGACTTTTATCGGTGATGTTCTGAATAAAAACACAGGTCCCTGTCTTCAGTTAAGACATAACTCACCACTACTAAAATACTGTGCTTTACTCACCCCCTTAAGGTAAGGCACATTAATCCTCTCAGTTCTCTCCTCTCAGAGTGGAGAACAAGTTTGGCACATAAAAAACTAAGGTCAAGACTTCCATGGTTTCCTAGAAATAGTTCCTAATTGACAATACTTCAAGGAATTACCTAAAGACTATTCGTGTCTGACCTCAGCACTCATCCATTTCTTCATACATTTAAGTGGTCACTTTATGAGGCAACATGTATCAGATTAGAAAGTAAAGACAAGATGATATAACAGTGGAGTTTAGGATATGATGCATTGAGGTGACTGAGATTGGTTCTATGAAGAACACTCTTTTGACAAAAGAAAAGTTTTAAAATGAAAGATAAAAACATGAGGTAAATCAAAATGTAAGACAGTAATGGCTATAATATTAACTGACAAAGAAATTAAAGAAAAACTTAATTCCATTGTTTATTCAAAAATTATTATTCATAGAAAAGTATATTTATTTTCTTTATACACTAAAGATGTATCACCAAAATATACAGTACAAAGTGTATTAGAAGGATGAGAAAAATTGAACAAAATACAACTATAGCTAGTAATTTATTGTCAATTAAGAAGACAGAAATTGAATAATAGAATTAATAAAGTTGAGTTAATCGTTATAGTATACCAAACTTAATGTTCTACAGAGAGATTCTTTTTTTAAAGATTTATTTACTTATGCATACAAGCTGGGGTACAGGCCAGAGGCGCAGGGCGGCAAGAGGGTTCACCAGAGACAGAGTGGGGAGCAGCACAGGTAGATGGACAGAAATACACTGTTGAGGGGAGCAGTGGGTGAGGCAGGAGAGGTCTGCGGCACCATGAGGGAATCTCCCTGGCCGGGAGTCGAACTCACATCGTCACTGCGGACAGCTTCACAGTGGAGCGCTTAACTGTTGCGCCACCAGGGAGGCCCAGACACTTTATTTTTTTTTTTATTACAATAAACCACTAAACATTTTTTAAAGGCATTTTATACACTAGTTCTCTACTATACTACCTGCAAGACATTCTTTTAGTAAATAGATATTGCAAAGAACAAAAGACAAACTACTTTTCATCATGCAGGATGCATTAATTCTGTTATACCAAGTCACCAAGAAGCCTTCAATCAATTTCAAAGCAAAAATTACATGGAAAATATTTTCTAATCATACCGTGATACAAGAAAAAATTAAACTGGACATATTCAAACAAAATCCTCATCAGGATTTAAATTTTTATTAAATGTATATACCAATTCTGGGAATTTATTATAAGAAAGTAACTAGAGATAAGCATACAGATTTATTTAGAAGTATAGTTATAACGGCATTGATTATAATAATGAAAGTTTCATAGTGACTGAATTATAAATCTATGGAAAAAAATAAACAGTCATGGAATGTAATAATATGCAACTATTTAACAAAATACAGGTTTTGGGGAAATATATAATAATGTGAAAAAAATCCTTGAACATTCAACAATAAAAAAGTCCAAGCTATAAACTAATACATAGTCTGAACACAAAAGAACGAAACATCAAAATGATAGTCATAAATATGAAGGACTGGGGACAGGAAGAAGGGAATTTAACAGTTCATGAAATAAATACACCTTGGAATTTTGAAATATTTTGTTCAGTTGCTGTATAGCAAAGTGATATCCAAACATACAATTGCAGGTTATCTGGAATATATGCAAAAAGAGAATAACATAACAAACGTTTTAAATGCAAACAAGAGTAAAATTCCCAAACGTATTTGATTTTTAACCAGACAAGGGATAATAACAAAAATCCAGTTTTAAATAACAATTAAAGTAGTCAAATAAATAAGTAAATGCAATATTTGATTCTGGGAAACATTTTCTTAATAAGTTAGGTATAAAGCACAAAGTTAGGATTAAAAAGTTACTTATAACACATCTAAATATATTTTAAACTAATGATACCATGCACTAGTGTATGTTAATGAATTTGATTATCTTAATAAAATGGAAATTTATTTTTGAGTAACTGCAAAAGGAAATAAGAAGAAAAATCATTAAAACTATTAATCCTAGAAGACATTTTAAAGATAAGATTTTCTGTAAAAATGGTAGTTTTATCAGTGAGTTGAGAATCATTAGTAAATCTGCTATGCTTTCAAGAAAGAGATAATATTTGATATAGGTACAATACAGGTATAGATAGAAGAAAACAATTTTCTAAATAATGCAAAAGTGATGGGATTATAACATCAAAGGAATTCTGACACAATAGAAAAAACACTGAAGAATTTTTTTTTTTAAAGATTTATTTATTTATACATACAGCTGGGGTACAGGCCAGAGGCGTGGAGCGGCGAGAGGCTTCCCCAGAGACAGAGTGGGGAACAGAAGAGGCATATCAGAAATACACTGCTGAGGAGAGCAGTGGGCAAGGCAGGAGAGGTCTGCCGCACCATGTGGGATTCTCCCCGGCTGGGCATCGAACTCGCATTGCGAGCTGCCGACAGCTCCACAGCGCAGTGCTTAACCACTGCGCCACCAGGGAGGCCCTGAAGAATTATTTTTATGAAATTAAGTTTTGAATAAAATATTAGCAAATCTAATTTAATAGAATAGCAAAGCAAGAATCAAAAGCATTTAATGAGTATTTTCTGCAAAAATATGAAGTGATAATTATTAGAATCTCCAATAAATTTATCTCATCAATGTAATACACTAGAAAAATGATCATCCTCATAAAATCTAGTATTCATTTGGTAAGTTTCAATGTTGTCCATTTATAAATTTCCTTAAGTCAGGAAACATGTCATGCTCAAAAAAGCATTGTTTTATTTAAGGTGAATCATTGAAGGCATGTCCTTTGGTTTCAAATCAGAAACCTAAAATTGCTGTTATTTATTGTCTGTAAAACAAAACAGCAACAGCAACAAAACATGAAACATAAAAAGGAGCTATGACTATTCTCAAAGTATCAATTGTACTAAAGATAAAAATCTCATTGAAATGGCTTGGGAAGAAAATAAAAGTGTAAAAGTCAATAATTTTTCTTTGGGTCAGTAACAAAAAATAGAATGTGTGTGTGTGTGTATAGAGAGAGAGAGAATATATAATATCATGAAGTTAAAACATCCCAAACAATAAATACATGACATGTATTGGAAAAAATTACATACTTTTATTGGGTGACATAAAAAGAATGTATGAGCTCTTTGTTAACAAAAAGGGAATACAATTTTATATTCCCTCTGTATCTCAGAAGAAATTGAAGATAAAATTGCTAGACAACAAACCTCTAAATGAAAGATAAATTTTTATGATTGAAAACAAAAAAAGAAAATCAATTAAAATCACAAAAGGGAAAATATTTAAAGTACATATGTCAAAAAATGATTAAATCCAGGGAAGGAAATTAAATCATATGTGATAACATAAGAAATACACATAGAATAAATACCTCCAAAATGTTCAATCTAGTAATAATTACAAAGAAAACAATCTACAACTAATGATCTAATTATGGCAGAGAAGTCAGAAGGATTTTTCAAAAGAATATATATTTTGAATTGGACTTCTTAGAGGAAGGGAATTACAGGGAAGACAATTTGAGCAAAATAATTTGTACTTATAATAGAAAAATCGTTCTTCATAAGCCCTTTATATATCTTCAAGAAGACAAAGTAGAGAAAGAGCTAGCAGGGCTTTTTTTAAAAGGGAAGCATGTTCTAAATACAGTGTGGGGGGGAGATATTTCCCTATATTTCAACAACTGTACATGGGAGAAGAATTTATATTTTGGAGACAAGAAAAAAACAGGTAGAAATCATGATTCTATAGTTTAAGTGTTGGGAAAAATTGTGCCTTACTGAAGAAAAATGATATTTTCAAAACAGAAATATCTTCCCAATTTACCTAGCAGGATTATTTTAAAGCCAAATATGATCTAGGATCTATAGTTAGTAAAGTGATTAAGAGATGTGATATAGTTACCTTTAAAAATTCTAAACGTATTTTTATAAAATTCAATATATTTACTATAATGCATCTCTTAATTGCTGACGGAAAGTAGAAACACAATCAATATATAACAAGAAGTTTTGGAAATCTTTGTTGGTTTTATAGTATGATGATCTCTAAAAGGGGTAAAGGGTACTAATGATTACTCTAGAGCTTTTAGAATGCTAACAAAATATGCCAACATATGAAGAGCAAGGAATAAAGACTGCTTCAATCAGGTGAAACTGGCTCAACTCAAAAAGACTATGAGTGGAGCCTCCCTGGTGGCCTAGGGGTTAAGTCTCAGTGCTATCACCACTATGGCCTGAGTTTGATCCCTGACAAAGGATCTAACCCACAAGTACATCAGACTTCTCCTATCTTACCCACTGCTCCTCTGAGCAGTATATTTCAGTAAATCTGCCTGTTCAGCTCCCCACTCTGTCTCTGGTGATTCCTCTCACTCCCCGCACCTCTGGTCTACACCCCAGTTCTACCAATATGAGTGTATTTGTGTATGTGTATAATCATTTTCCCCAAACTTATAGAAGGGGGAAAGAAAGATAATGGCAAAAATAAGACTACAGAAAATAATCAAATCTTTGGCATTCCTTGTATATATTTTTCTTTTTATTTTGGTAGTTCAGTCCCAAATCTGTTCCCTTCCCCACCTCTTGCTATTCCGCAGCAACTATTCAGTCAACCTTTGATATAAAGCAGAACAGAAAATTATTGGTTCCTGTCTAATAGGACACAGGCTTCAGTTAGCATGTGAAGTTGTAATGGATTTTAAAAGACATCATCTTATCATCTTTGAGGTGCTATGCCTTTTATGCAGATCTTGAATTACAGAAGTATCCCAAAGAAGTTCTTTAGAATTTATGACAGGTAAAATAATATCTCCCTCAACCCCACTTCCCCTCGAAATAATCTTAGAGCTAATCCTCTAATCCTGTATGGATGTTGCCTTCAATGACAAGGGACTTTGCAGAAGTAATTAAGTGAAAGGGCCTGGAGATGCAGACTCTCCTGGATTATCTGCATGGGCCCACCCTAATCAAATAAATTCTGATAAGAGAAGTGGAAGATGAATGGAGCAGAGAGGTGCAACATGAGAACTGATTCACTGTTGCTGTCTTTGACAGCTAGGAAAGGGTCTATAGACATTGCTGGCAGCCTCTAGAGGCTGGACTGACAATCAGTTTACATTTCAGTGGCTGCTAGAGGCTGGAATGACAATCAGTCTACAGCCAATGAAAAAATGATGACTTCTGTTTTACAACCTATAATTTTATTTTGAGAGTTCATCTAATAGAAATCTTAAAACAATCTAATGACACCTGGAAGCCTGGTCTCTAAAAGTAAATGTACTAATGTTCCATGACTTGTTCTAAAGCTGACCCTTAGGTCTTCCTGGCTGATTTTAAGGATAAAATTGACAAATTACTTGTCCTAATTCCTGAACGATGTATCTTTTATAATCTGCATGAATACAATGTATACTTTTACCAATCAATCCATCAACTATGCTTCTTGGAATTTATTCAAAGGAGATGAAAACTTATGTCCACACAAAACCCCCCATACTAATGGTTATAGAGGCTTTATTCAAACTGCCAAAACTTGAAATGAACCAGGGTATCTTCCAGTAGATGAATGGATAATGGATAATGAACTGTGGCACATACGGAAAATGATGGTATTCAGCATTAAAAAAAAATGAACTAGCAAGGTGTGAAAAGACACAGAGGAAACTTAAATGCACATTACTAAGAGAAAGAGGCCAATATGAAAAGACTACTACTATATGATTCTAACTATAAGACCTTCTGGAAAAGGTAAAGTTATAGAGAGAGTAAAAACATCAGTGATTGCCAGAAGCTAAGGAGGAAGAATGGATGAATAGGTAAAGCACAGAGGATTTTTAGAGCACTAAAAATATTCTGCATGATAATATATTGATGCATAAATGGTTTGCACATTTGTCCAAACCCACAGAATGTACACACCAGAATGAACATTAATGTAGCCTTTGAGTGAGGATGTAGGTTCATAAATTGTAACAAATGTACCTCTTGGCTGGAGATGTTGATAATGAGGGGAACTAAGGATGGGTGAGAGAATGACATATATGGAAAATCTTTGCACCTTCCCTTTAGTTTTGCTATTACACTAAAACTACCTTAAAAAAATGAGTTGAGAAAACTAAACTACTGATAATGTAACAACACAGATGGATTTGCTGAGAAGATGGATTTGCAAAGAAGACACACAGGAGCACATATTCTATGAACCTATTATAAGAAATCCAAGAATAGACAACTAATCTGTGGCGATTAAAAATCAAAAGAGTACATGCTTTGGAGGAGTAATGTTGAAACTTGGCTGGAAAAGGCAGTTATTTGGTGTGATATTTCTATATTTTTATAGGGCTGTAAAATAGTATACAAATGTATATATTTATCAGTACCTATTAAACTGTATACATAAGATCTATGAGTTTTACTATTTGTAAATAATATCTTAATAAAATTTAAAATCTAAACATGAAATGATGTATAGGAGCCTTAGGCTTTTAGGTCTTTAGCAACTATAAAATCAAAATATATAAAATTCAAGCAATTTATATTATGAAGCAATAAAATCTGTTAATAGTCATATATAGTCATGAATAATGTTATGCAGAACTAAATCAGTGCTTTGTATCTGAAGTTGAAGTTGCTACCATATTATAGTATCTTTTGAATTCAGCATGGTTATTTATTAATTAATGAACTACATAGTTCTATTTTTCTCTATTCAAACTTCAGTGGGATCCTCAGTTACTCAGAATCTCATGACACTACTAGGACTTGGTTTTTAGTTCACACTCATCCTTCACACCTTAACTGTTGATACCTTTCTCTCTTTTGTTGTTGGCTATAAAATTAAAAAGTACTACAATGAAGTAATAGTTAACCATTACTTCATAATATGCCTATAATAATTTTCCAATTAAACTGAAGTTAAAAACATAATTTAATATTGAGGAAGTCCTACAAATATGTGAAAGCAGATTGCTATGGGTTACAGTTTGAGATATACTGCTCTAACTTTCCTTTTCAAATAGTAACCTAGATTTTTCCAAATAGCCTGGAAAAAACAGTGATCAAATCTGTTCCTTCTTCTCTGTCTTTAAGTTCACACTTTAATTATTCTTATTCTTTTTTTCTTCATTTCTGTGTTCTGTCATCAAGTCTCAAGAAACAACTTCATTGTCATTGCTCTATCTTTTAGGACATACTGTAATCGAATCACTTCAGTATATTTAAGTCTCAATAGTTTAGACAGGTTCTACATTCTTTATTAGGTATTTCTAGGACTTATTGTTGTTCCTTTCTATTAATCCAGGATTTATTTTGAGGTGATTTGATTAAGTACTAACAACAATAAATTAGCCTTTAATTTTTATTTTGTCATAGCAACTACTTTTAACTTATTCAAAATCTTAGATCCTTTAATAAAAATAATTTTCATAAATAATAAATGTAAAAGAATGAATATCAGATGGATCAAACACAGTCAAGAAAATTGGAAATTTTCTCAAGCATGTTCCTAGTAGATTGAAATAAACTGCCCTAAGGAATTGGTTTAAAAAGTACTCTCTGGTGAGCTTCACACAAAGTAAAACAGAGAACTGACAATTACATGATACATTTCATTGGTATATTGTTCCAATACAAATAGTTTAAGCAAAAATATACCTTTGATCCCAGCCATCTACATGATAGTTCACATATTAAAACTTATCATATACTACTCTCAACACATTAACTTAAGCGCTGTAGGAAGCCAGCATCACCAGAGTCAAAACAATTTACTACTAACTCAAGAATTACTGTGTGTATTGTATATATGGATGCAGTTTTCACCTTTCTTATGCTCTCAACATTAGTATAATAGCCCTTAGTCAAGTAGATTTTGTAAGGTTTTTTGTTTGATTGTTTTTGGCACCTAATTGTTTCTTTCTTACCATCTCAACTAGCCTATTTTTTCCTGTACAAGATTCCACAAAGCTGAGAAGAGGCTAGAATACATATTATGTGCTGCATAAATTAAAATAATCTATGTAACCTAGATGAGAAACAAGATAGAATTTTTAGCAATCATGTATCACAAAAAAATTAAAATTTTTTTTATAATTTTTACTCATTATGATCATACATTTTCTCATGATATTAAAGTCTTTTTTTAATATTTTTATTGTTATTTATGTCTTTTACATTTTGTATTCCCCGTGGGTAACCCACCAATTCACCCGTGATCCATCTCCGTTGTCCCTTGTGTCCTTTTCTACTCCATTTTGTGCCATTATCCTCCCCTCCCCCTGTTCCCCTCTCCCACCCGCTGAGTGTCTCTCTCCTATTTGGTTTCCTTATAGTCCTGTTATAAGTGAAACCATTTGATATTTTTCTCTTTCTTTCTGGCTTATTTCACTGAGTATGATCCCCTCTAATTCCATCCATGTCGCTGCAAATTGCATGAGTTTATCTTCTTTGAATGCTGAATAGTATTCCATTGTGTATATGTACCACATCTTCTTGATCCAATCATCTATTTTTGGACATCTGGGTTGCTTCCATACCTTCTAAAGGGCTGATAACAAAAATTTACAAGGAACTCACACAACTCAACAAAAACAAAGCCAATAGCCAGTCAAAAAATGGGCAGAAGAGCTAAAAAGACACTTTTCCAAAGAAGAAAAGCAAATGGCCAACAGGTACATGAAAAAATATTCAACATCACTTATAATCAAGGAAATGCAAATCAAAACCACAATAAGATACCACCTCATACCTGTGAGGATGGCACACATTAAAAATACAGGCAACAACAAATGCTGGAAAGGATGTGGAGAAAAAGGAACTCTTCTATACTGCTGGTGGGATGCGAACTGGTCCACCCACTATGGAAAGCTGTATGGCGATTCATCAAACTGCTAAACATGGAGCTTCCGTACCACCCAGCAATACCACTTTTAGGAATCTACCCTAAGGACACAAAAACACTAATCCAAAAGGATACATGCACCCGTATGTTCATTGCGGCACTGTTCACAATAAAATGTATTTTAAAAGACTGAATTCTGTCACCAGGAAAAAACAATGAAAAAAATATAATAAATATATTTTTTAAATGGCATGTTTATTTATAGCCTACCAGTGGTAATGTCAATCTGGTTGAGAAGCTCATAGTCTCTGTGACTATGTTTTAATATTAATGACTTACTCCTGCAGGTGTGGAGAGGAAATATCTCCCTCCACATCCGTCTGACAAAGCAACGGAATTAAGATCAGATTAGTAGAAGAAAAGGACAAATGAAATGACATACGTATGGAGGGTCTACACAGATGGAAGTACTAAAATAAATGGGGTCAAATAAGATGTACTTTTTAGACCTTTAAGGCTTTTTAGACTTAAATTCCAACTCCCTTGTATCCCTGTAGTGCTAATAAAAGTGAAAAATTCAACCAATCACAGATTTTCTCTATATCTGAAGTCTAGTCACTCATTTCGCCAGTTTCCTTCTGATGGCTTGCTAATCATCCAGAGCAACGGTATCACATGATTGAGCTAAATGATGAATAAGTGAACAGAGGCAATACCTGGTGACCGACTTCAAGTTCCAGAAAAATGAACGAAACTTACTCAAACCAAAAATAAACAGATACAAATGTCACCTAGTAGCTTAGCTGCACTAAAGTGACTGGATATTGGAACCAGATGACTGTATGTCAGAGAGAAACCTTTCATGTTGGCCAGTCCCTCCAGTTCTCCAAGTATCTACAAACTGGGATTAATAGAGCTATTTTCTTCTTAACAACACAGACTTTTACTTAAAAGCAACAAACTACTTCATGTTTAGTATAGAGATTGGGATTATAACCTTGGTTCTATAAACCTATGAATACAAAAAAATGAGGTGCATATTTGGAAAGAGAGAACAAGACTACAAGAGCTAATCTGACTTTCTCAATCAAACCTTACTATAGATGGTAGTATCATCACTAGATAGGAAGTATAGGTTGCCCCAAAATGTTTAGATAGTTTTTCCCAAGATGTCTAGAGCACACTGTATCCAAAACACATCACCTTGACATGTGGCATTAAGGTCCACAGTAGCCTTGTGGGGTTCAAGAAAAACTATTAACGTAACTTGAAAAATGCAGGTTACTCAGAATAATCTCCAGAATTAACCTTCTAATCACAAAAACTTATCTCATGGTAAGACAAACAACTAGAGCCTCTGGTTTTGTCATATAAGACACACTCTCCTCATCCAGGAAACACCTTTGTTTCTCCTTGAGTCTGTTGACCACTATCCCATTCATTAGTTCAAGAATATAAACACTCACTTTCTCCCATCACTGTGTGTAGCTAAATTTGTTCTTTTTTTGTTCTTATTAATCTGTTTGATGTTAATTTGTATGCTCTACCCAGAGAAGAATACAGAGGGGTGGGGTAATTTTCCCCCTGTACAGCTGCAGGTACATCTAATAAATGAAGGGGCCATTTAAGTTCCTCTGGTCAAAGTTCATTACATTGTAGAACTAAACTAAATGAGTCACTTTTTCTTTTAGAGACAAAGTGGAGACTGTCATCACAGGCACATAGATAAAATTTAACCATACATCAATTTACAGTCCTCGGGCCTCCCTGTTGGCGCAGTGGTTGAGCGCTGCGCTGTGGAACTGCTGGCAGCACACAATGCCAGTTCGACGCCCAGCCGGGGGGAATCCCACATGGTGCGGCAGACCTCTCCTGCCTCGCCCGCTGCTCCCCTCAGCAGTGTGTTTCTGATCTGCCTGTTCTGCTCCCCACTCTGTTTCTGGTGAACCCTCTCGCCGCCCCACGCCTCTGACCTGTACCTCAGGTTGTATATATAAATAAACAAATCTTTAAAAAAAAAATTACAGTTCTCAGAAATCACCTGAGGATACCAGTTAATCCCTAAATCCCAAGTATGTTCACAGCAACTATGTACTATCTTATTCCTCTGGCTGACCTAAATAGGGAAAAAGAGCACTAGACAATCAATCAGCTAACACAACTTAGAACTCATTGCTTCAATAGACTGGAGTTTTCCTCAACTGCAGTTCAACATTTATGCAATAAACTCATCATTCTGCTTTATTTTATTCGGAAAGCAGAGGTTTTTTTTTTTTTTTTTATAAAAACTGTAATTAGATCAAAGACTTTAAACTACCCATAGTTCAGTTCAGTTCTTCAATATCAACTAGCTGTGAAGGAGAGCAGAATATGTCACCTCAAAATATGCCTCTTTGGATAAATTACCTTCACTTGGCTACTTTAAAGAAATAACAGAGGGAGAAGCTCAGAAAACCTACTAGAAATTACCCTTTTGAGTGAATTTTACATTTAAAAGGGAAATCTTCATTTGTAAGGGTGTCTCCTGGTATCTGGAAGAAGAGGATGACTAAATCTCTAGGAACACTAATAAGGTGGAAAAGGCAGGGTTTTAAATCTACAATAACAACCACATCCTTGTTTCCTATGCCTTTGCTGGCATTCTCCTAGAGTTGTTCAGTCCCTTCTTCCCCCTCAGTATCTTCTTTTGTCTTTAGCTGAATATGTTATTTAAAGTGGTGGCTTGGGCCATTTCAAGAAGTTACTCAATTTTCCAGGGTATCTCCCATGTATAAATGGGTTTAATGGTATAATTGCTATTAAAATAATGGGTATATTATAATGGGTTTAAAGGTATAAATGTTATTAAACTCTTGGGTATTTTTTTTTCCTTGTGAATATGATTTTTGTTTTGTGTGGGGGAAGAGAGAGGGTCCTGGGCTAATAATCTGGGGAAAAAAAGTATTTTTCCTCACTAACAATTATATAAAGCATTAAGGATGGCAAGGGTTATATATTTTTTCCTCATTGATAATTAATGGCAATTAATATACCAGGATCAGGATGAATTACTGAAGACCCCAAGAACTACTGGCCAATGAATACTTTCCAAATTCTGTTCTTAAAATTAGATTCTGGAATAGCAGTTCTTTGGGAAAATCCCTCTGCTTTCTCCTATTAATTCTCCATTGTTTTTCAACTAAACATAATTAGTTCGCACTAAACCCCAGCAAGTCATTAGTAAGTAAGGTATCTTACATAATTTTGTATATGTCCTCAGTAGAATTAGTGAGAAAATTATATTAGATAAAAATATGTCAACATTATGAACACTGACATTATGGTCAATAAAAGAACTATACATAATTTTTTTCAGCTATAAAGTTTAAAATTAGCCTTAAATTTAACTTACTATTATACATATAAACCAGAATCCTGTTAATGATAATTCAGGCAGTCACATGTTTCTTCTGGTAATGTTAAAGAAATAATTAGATCAATACTTTTATAACAAAAAAATTCCATTATTATCCCTGTAGGGCATAATCTTGGCCCTTCACTTGAATTAAGTCAGCAAGTTTCCTTCATGATAAATAATGTAATATTAATATCACAGTTGGAGAACTGTTCTCTGAATATACACAGCAGGTACAGGAATTACAGTCTAATTTTACTTGAAAATACATTATTCCTTCCTAATGAGTATGTCTAGTTTCAAATAACATAGAAGGACAGAGTTAAGACCATAATTAAACTGATTATATACATAAAAAAGGAAAAGAGCACATAACTTTGGTAAATACTGTAGGTCAGCTATAAAAATCACTAAAGCAAATGACACAGTTAATTGGCTTAACTATTAAATAAGTAAAGTCATTATTTAAATTCTGTTTTTCTGCTTCCCCTTTCTTAACAGTTTTAAATTACTGCAATAATGCAGATAGCCTAAGTTATATCATTTTCAAAGTCAAACCACACTTAAGTCTGTGAAAACCGACTTAAGAAGAGAGTTTAGTTCCATTTGTTTCACCCATGGTAGAAAATGAAAGAAAGACTAGCTAGAATCATAAAGGCAAATGCAAACTAAAAGAGTAGGTGTAAGTGTCTCCAGACTATGTATTCTTGTGATCAACAGTATTTATTCTAATAATGAGTAGTATCCATGCTTCTTAACTGCAGTATGTTTTATTTTTCATTAATCCCGTGTCCGGAATAAGTATAAGAAAAAATAACATTTATTGCTTCAGAGCAGAAATTATATTTCTTTAGGATTTTTTACATCATTATGTTTTAGACATAAGATTCTAGGAAACTAGTGACCTCTCTTCAACTTTGTTGCTTATAGTCATTTATGCTCACATTTAAGAACAAAGTCACATTTCAGAAACCAAAAAAAAGAGGTAACATGACCTTTAGTTGTGTTCACCTCCTTGACAGCTTGGCAGCATTTATGGTATTGATCCCCTTCTCCTCACTGGAATTCTCCTCTCTTTGTTGACACAGTTCTCCCCTTACTACCCTTGAACCTCCTCTTTTTCTGAAATTTTCTTTCCTTAGTTTCTACCTCCTTGAATATATTGTGAGTTTTACAAACTGCACATTTATAAATTACATTGTATTACTGGAAGAGATTATTGAAAAATTTGAGTGATGCTAAAGTCCGCCTTACCAATAGCATGATTTTCATCTTCATCTCCATTATCATCATCATCAGCTACGCTCAGCAACAGTTCTAGCATCTGTCTTCACATTTTGATTTTTTGAACTTTAAAAGATTTTTTTTTTTTTAATTTATATATACAAGCTGGGGTACAGGCCAGAGGCATGGGGCGGCGAGAGGGTTCACCAGAGACAGAGTGGGGAGCAGAACAGGCAGATCAGAAATACACTGCTGAGGGGAGCAGTGGGCGAGGCAAGAGAGGTCTCCGGCACCATATGGGATTCTCCCTGGCTGGGCGTCAAACTGGCATTGCGTGCTGCCAACAGCTCCACAGCGCAGCGCTCAACCGTTAAACCACCAAGGAGGCCCCTGAGTTTTTGAACTTTAATCATCCTAGGACAAATATTTTTGAGATGGAGTTAGGAGCATATGAGATTTGTTGGAAATATCTGCCAAAGAGAAAAAGGGGGAGAAGGAAGATTGCATAGGAAAAAAGCTTTAGACTGAAATACAGCTCTGAAAAATGTTTAAAGAAAGGCATTGGGGGTGGGGGACAGAGAGAAGTAGGACTGGGCAGGGAGAAACACAGTAAAGATCTAAGTCTTGGCTAAGCCAGTGGGAAAGTCTGGAGTAAGAACTTTTCTTTAAAGGAGTTCAACATTCAGTAGACACTGCCAGTTTCTAAAACCTATGACCTGTTCAATTATTGGTAGAGCACTTCCCAGGAAAACAGCATGGCCTTGGCCAAAAGCAAATGTGGATACTGAAAGCACTAACAGCTAGAAGCTGTTTACTAACTGTGGAACTTGTAGCTGACCAGTAGGTTCTTTCTGGAAGGGAGTGCTAGGTGACAGGTCCACATGGCTGCCATCTTCTTTTTTTTTTTTTTTTTTTAGATTTATTTATACATACAAGTTGGGGTATGGGGTGGCGAGAGGGTTCACCAGAAGACAGAGTGGGGAGCAGAACAGGCAGATCAGAAATAAACTGCTGAGGGGAGCAGCGTGCGAGGCAGGAGAGATCTGCCGTGCCATGTGGGATTCTCCCTGGCCAGGTGTCGAACTCGCATCGCCGCTGCCGACAGCTCCACAGCGCAGCACTTAACTGCTGCGCCACCAGGGAGGCCCGGCTGCCATCTTCTTAATATGTTAATGGCTACGCATGATTTACATTTGGAATGGTCTAGCCTAATTTCTTCATACCAATCAGTTCTAGATGCAGTTAGTTAATCAATTTTCAAAGTACAGATTCCGATTATATCAATAGCTATTCAAAAAGCTTCCAATATTTGCTAGTTTTTATTTTATTTAATTAATGTATGAAGGTGAAATTTCTTAATTCATTCTTGAAAACCTACCAAAATCTTGCCCAATCATTTCTGGATTTATCCAAGAAACAGCAAAATCCAGTAGAAAAGACATTTCCGATTCAGAGAACTAGTCTTTGAAATGCCAATTCTCTCTACCAATTCATTTTTTATCTATTTTTTTTTTAAGATTCAGTTATTTATGCATATAAGCTGGGGTACAGTCCAGAGGCATGGGACGACAAGAGGGTTCACCAGAGACAGAGTGGGGAGTAGAACAGGCAGATCAATGGAAACACACTGAGGAGAGCAATGGGCGAGGCAGGAGAGATCTGCTGCACCATGTGGAAATCTCCCTGGCCAGGCATTGAAATCGCATCACCGCTGCCGACAGCACGACAGCGCAGCGCTTAACTGCTGCGCCACCAGGGAGGCCCCCCCAATTCACTTTTTATCAACTTAATTTCCACATTCCTAAAATAAGAATAGCTGAGGTGGATTTTGCAAATGTTTACTGAAAAAACTTTATGGCACAAAAATCACTTAATATGGTTTAATTCCTTTTTACTGTTCTTTCTCCTCTGCATGTATCCATTCATGTCATTTATCATCCCTTCACTGTCTCATGATTTTTTGCCTATGCTTTACCACTAACACTTTTAAAAATTCTTTCTCTGAATCATACCATTTTCCAATGTCTTTCTTAACTATTTAAATCTTATCCATCAATTAAGTCTTACAGTTCAATATTTTTGGTCACCCAGGAAGATGTTGTTCTATCATTTAGATTAAAACAGAAACAAAACAGGAAAATTTAAGAACTGCCATGAATTCTAATTATTTCTGCACTAATTTAATTTTACTTGTTCCTAGAGAAAGTGAATCATGAATTAATGTATGAAGCTGAAATTTCTTAATTCATTCTTGAAAGCCCACCAAAATCTTGCCCAATCATTCTTTCTGGATTTATCCAAGAAACAGCAAAATCAAGTAGAAAAGCGCTTCTATTAAAGCATTTGTAGATCCTCAATAAATAAATATTTCAATAAACCATCATCTGGTGGTATTAAGGCTAACAAGTTCATGAGATTATTTAGTGTGCTTCTAAGGATTTTTTTTCATGTATAATGATGCCACCAAAAGATATGCTTTGGCAAAATAAGTAAATATTGTCATTGTTTAGAAAAAATTGATAGCCACATCTACGAAACACCATGTATTAAAATGGCATTATATGGAATCAGGAAAACTAGACCATCCCTTCCATAATTTATTTAACAAATATTGATTTCTTGCACTAAATCAGCCAAAGTCCTTGAAAGAGTTGTCAATATATGCTCTTGTTCTCATTTCTTCTCCTATCCTCCGATCTACTACAATCAGACTCCTGTCCCCATTACTCAAATACAGCCATTATCACATTGACCAATGACTCCATATTGGCTGACTGGAATACTCACAGGATAAATTCTGATTCACTATCTGAATTTAATTCAGATCTCTGCCCACATAAAACTCCTCAACTTCTCTGATTTACAGTCTAAAGAGAATTTTGCATAATTTATTATTCCACTCATTTATTGCTTTGTCTTCATATCTTTGTAACTTCTGACATAATTTACATACTGACGTTTAAAATTGGTCCAATTTTTATGCTCTTCCCTAGAAAACAAGTTTAATAAGGACATAAACTTTACCTTACAAACTATTTTAGTTCAGCAGTTAAAACAGCTCCCAACTGTCAGTAAATAACTGTGGTATGCCTAAACAATGTTCTGAGGCTAACATGGGTTAGACGATCTGTTATTTTCACCACAGAACTAATATTAGTTCAATTTCTTTATTAAAATTTTTTGCATGTTGAGAGTATCCAAAATTTTTTGCATGTTGATCTTGTAGTTAAGACCAAAACCAACTTAGATTTTCATCTAACTTGGATATGTTTCTTTAGGAAAAAATAATGTACATGCAATAAAATTGTCTTTGTCATTGATTTTCAAGTTTTATGTACCATAAGTTTCCCGGAAGGTCTGGGAGAGTCTCAGTAGGAAACTAGATAGACTACAGTGATTTCTGAAATGAGTAAAATACTGAGTTCTGAATTTGAAGAACTTTGGGTTTTATAACCTCTCCTCTCACCTGCCATATATATATATATATATATATATATATATATATATATATATATATATATATATATATATATATAAATTTTACACATTGAAATCAAAATCAGGAAATCCCACACAGTATTTCCTTTGAATAGGGTGGTTCAAAGAATGAGGCACTCTAGAGAATAACATTGATATAAAGTATCAATAAGCTATAATAGGAAAAAGAGAACATAAGATACTTGATCATGAATCTAACCTTTCAGTAGCTGGACATAACCCCCTTTCCTAGAACAATGCTGACTTCACAGGGGTAGATATATTTGATCTAGATAAAATTAGTAACATTCTCTATCACACATTTTAGTTTCAATGTATACAACCAATTCTGAAACTCCATTTAACAGTCACTCATTTTTGTCTGTAAAGTAGTTAAAAAGGAAGAAAAAAAGAGGAACATATGTATATAAAATACATTATATATATATATATATATGTTCATCTATATATGTGTATGTGTGTTCATTGAGATAAAGGGAAATAAAAAAAGGAATAATCGTAACTGGAATAATAGTCAAGATCCTCTCTAAACATATTTTATTAAATGTTCTGAATTTCAACAGTTGTATTCAGTTTTTATTTCCTATTTGACAGTATAGTAAAATTAATATGTTAAGGAGAAGAAATACTGCTAGAAAGATTATCTCATGGTAATGAGAATGCTATTAAATGCTATTAAAGTATCTAAATATAGAAAATAAAACTAAGTTGGAAATTTCTACCAAATTCGTAGATGAAGGACTTAAGAAGGTCGGGGTTGGATTTTGTGTTTGCTCTCATGAAGCTACAACTTCTTGCAATTTAATATAACCACAAACATGTTGTTTAAAATGTCAAGGTAGGGTCACTGTTTAATTTTCAATTTAAAAATTGTTTCAATCAAGATCATATTAGTATAAAGGATATGTGCAGAAAAACAAGAGGTAGTAGAAAATATGCTGATTTAAGAGCTAGTGAACCTAGTTCTAGTTCCAGAATTGCTACACAATAACATTTGCACATTATTTTCATCTATGAACCTATTTCACTTTTGGCAAAATAAAGTTGATTGTTTCAGCTGCTCTCTAAGATGCCATGATCTATTAGTCATATATATTAGTTTCCTCTTTATTTGAGGAGATTTTTTCCCCCCATAGGAAATAGAACGACATAAGTTCCTTTAAGACTCCCTTTGATTTTACACATTTTGATGTTTCAGAGAGAGGAAAGAAAGAATTCCCAAATTAAAATTTCATGTTGTATTATTTGGAAAGTTTTATCACTAAGAAATTTTCATTTCTGAAGTGTACAATTCATTTTTTTCTGATTGCTTGATCTATTGATTAACTTCGTTTGGCTCTCTCACCTTACTATACAATACTACACAACTTTCTTTGTTCTGCATTTCATGTAAAAGGAGAAGCACTTAAATTTTTGCAGCATTCCCCACAAAATGCAATGTCCTGCTGGAAATCTAAGATATTTAAATGTCATTCATAAGTAAGACAATTTAATATAAATTGAGTAATGAATTACGGTTTACAGAACAGGTCCAAGAGGTAGACTGTAAGAGGTTTGATTCCTGACTCACCATGTACCTGCTGAATTTCTTAATCTCTGTGCTTCTGTGTCCTTATCCACAAGTGGGGATAGCCTGCTTTATCAGAGAGTTTTGAAGACTAAGTGAATTAATGCATGTAAATAACAGAGGTGATTGCTTAGCACACAGTTAGTATCCCATAATATATATTAGCAAATATTATATTGAATATTATATTGAATTTTGTCTATTAAGGCATCCAGTTAAAAATAAAATATTGTCAATAAAAGCAATGCTAGCACAATGATTTATAATAAATTATAATTTATAAAAGACTGCCCTAAACATGAAAGAAAACCATAAGCTATAAAAGATAAAAATGATTGAAAAATAGGGGGAAAAAAGTCCCCCATCAAAAATACCTATATAAACAAAATCAAACAATAAATCACACACTGGAATAAAGTATCTGCATCACACATAATAAACAAAACATAACAACTCTAATTTGAAAAGGGTTCCAATATGTAATAACAAAAAGACAACCCAATTAAAAATGAGGAAGGGATATTCCCAGGAAAAGATACACAAGTGATAACCAATAACAATCACCTTAATAAAAACTTAAAATGAAATTCCATTTTTTGACTATCAATTTACTCCAAATAAAAGTCTGTGTTTACTAGACATAGTTGGAGAGAACGTGAGAAAATTGGTGCCCTGGAACTTTATGCTCGGTATAAATAGAAGTCACAGTGTCATGAAAGAGTTGTTGGAATTGTATGTCAAATATTTAAATATGTTAAATATTTAAATTGTATGTTAAATATTTAAATTTGAAAGTAGTAATTCCAGTTCAAGGGGTCTATTATAGAAATACATAAATTTACAAAGAAGTTCTTTGCAGCATTATTTGTTATAAAGAATTGAAAAAACTCTGTGTTCCTTAAAAGGCAATGAATAAATTCATTTTTAAAACATCCAAGTTGTGAAATAATAAGCAGTTTAACAAAAAAAAAATCTGTCAATACACATATACTTTGTTTAAAAACACACTGATGAGTAAGTATATATTATGATCATTTTTTAAAAATTACACAATTTAGGCAGAAATTTTATGAAATATATGTCCAGTCATGAAAATATTTGTATTTGTCATTTTATAGTTATATTAAGAATTATCAATAAAAATCTCTGTCTTACTTAGAAGAGTTGATAATATTTGATAATAATTGGGAACTAGATTAAATGTATGTGACCTTGAAATAAGAATTATTCATTAAGATGATAATGTAGGTACTAACATAGATACTTTAAAAGTTTTTCACTGCAGTTATTTTGTTTAATTTATTATACTGAGGTAACACTGGTTTAAAACACTGTATATGACTTAGGGGAATAGGCTCACACCTCCTCAGGTGCACGTCACCACACCACACCTCAGTCAAAACACCCATAGTCCTCTACCCTAGGTCACTAGGACCCTCCCACATTCTCCCCACCTTCATTACCCCGTCCCCTTTAGTAGCCTCAATTTTATTCACTGTAGTTATTTTACAAATTACAGTAATGCTATATTTGGATTTATTTTATGAAAAGGAGGCTTATGATTACTAGTTTCATTATTTAGAAATATTTTAAAGTAAGGACACATAACATTTTAATAACAAGATGATCTGCCTTTCTATTGAATCAGTGTTCAAACCAAAAATGCCATCTATGTGTATATAGTCTACTGACAGCTATTCATTTTGAGGTTTCATCCAAAAATCCAATAATAGCTGAAACATAATTCAGAATGTCAAGCCAGTCTATTCAGTACTGTCCTGAATTTCAGTAATAAAACCAAATTGCACGATGGAAGCATATTAAACAATTCCATTCCTATTTTAAAGATGCCTATACCCAACACTTATTTTGACACTGAAGATATATGGCATAGTTAGAAAGGAAAAAGTACATAAAGAGGCCATTATTGCTGTGTTTAAACACCTGCAATATTCTTACGTGAAGAAAGAATAAACAGAGATTGTCTTGGTCCAAAAGCCTAATCTTAGACAAATTGTGGAAATAGAGGAACAATTATATGAGCAGTACAGAAACTTCTAAACCTTCACTTCTTATTTCATATAATCTTCTATTTATGCATGAAATTTTAAAGGGACAAGTATTATTTTTAAAATGGAAAATCATGTTCAAAAAAGTAAGTAGAGTCATAGAATCTTAAATAACTGACATAAAAAGTGATTTCAGCATTGTTTAATATTGGAGAAGGTAGTCTCACAGATAACCATTCTTCATCCCAGGAAGCTTTCAAATAGATACTCATCAATTATATTCCAGAGATAGATAGGTTATTTCCTTCTTTAGGTAGCACTTGAATCAAAAGTTCTCTGAAATCTGTTTCACATAAAATAGCCTGCCATAGATTATGATATTTAGTTCTGCACCTATGTAAACATTACTTCAAATACAATTAATTTCCATGAGACTAACACATCTTTGAACACATGTACAGCAAGTCACTCACTTTATAAGTTACACAGTTAAAACTGGAGGCAACCCTGGGAATGGAAAAAGAGTTAAACACCACCCCTAATTGAACTTCATCATTCTTCAAAAAGAAAACAAAAGTTGTATACCTTATTGTAACTCTGAAGAAATTAAACTACAGGATAGATTCCTTCTATTTCATTTAGCAATACAATTTTCCTTAAAAAAATAAATAATTATACCAGACTTCTTGATTCTCTAAATCTTCTGCTTCACTGAACTTTAATGTTATAAATTATCATGTTTTGACAGATTCAAATTAATAAAATATAATAGTGGTATATATAAAGCCATATTCTTATCTATCTGTATAGACAGGTAGATAGATAAAATTATGTTGGTGTTTATATGAACACACACATACATATATGCATACACACACACACCATTACTACCTTTTATCAATTAAATCTGTTAACTAGGTGATAATATATAATACATATATCTACTTATATATAAGTAGATTTTAAACTATATGCACATATATATAAAATATACATTATGCATACTTATACATTTACATATTTAAAAGTATAAGTATACAACATGCAAATATTCATATAAAATTTCATAATATGTAATGTATGTAATATATGTTATACAATATATAATATATGCCAATATTATATATATTTATATGTTATATAAATTTATATGGAAGTATGTTATATGGAGATGAGAATATGATGATAAACATACATGTTTGTAACAAAAATGTTTATAGAATAAATATATAAATCTGTATGTTAATATGTATATATAACAAAGATTATATATAAATTCAAATGTGGTATATAATACAATATAAATATATAGGAATAAATAATGTACATGAATATATTTTTTGAAAACAAGGATATGGTGGACTCAGAAATCCAATTACAGTATATCCACCTTTAGCAAACTATTTACTATTAAACTTCAGAGAGAACTGTCTTACGGACATTAGATTGTCATCTCTTATCTTCTTCTAAGAAGGAATGAGTATGTTTTGGTTTTGTTCACTGGTATATAAACTCTTCTTAAAAACACCCAAGTTTCTTTTGAGTAATTACAGTCTCTCTCTCTCTGATTCTGCATAGCATTGATGGACTTAATTCTCAGGGTCTGTCACCTACTGAAGAAGACAGAGAAAATGTCTAAGGAGAGTCAAGAAGTAATCTAAGTTTGGCCAATTAAATGCTCTGTACCATAAATACAACAATTGAGAAAAAGTTGCAAAGATAAAGAAGAACAAGTGTATGAAAATTACAGAAGCTGCATGCTTTCAAGTCCATGTTCTTAGTACTGCGTAACTGCCTTAGTTCTTGTTTGCAAAGCCAACAAAATCCAGAAATATATGATCTCACCTAACATTCTTGTAAATTCTGCTTAGCTTAACTTAGCCAAAATCAGTTTCTTTTGTTTGCAACCAAAACCAATAGTTTATCAAAGGGTAATGACAAAACCCACATTTATAATTTGAATTTAGAAACACAGAATTAGTGACCCCATTATAAAATAATTACAGAAATTTATAAGGATGATTATAATTTTACAAGATACATAGTAGTTTTTAAAAGATGCAATTTTGAAGATAGGAAAATCAGTCAAATACCATGATTTACATGATGAAATCTCATTAAGTACGAGTAAGGTCTCTATGAAGAAAACACATTTTATGAAAAGAAAGCAGATCTAAACAACTGGAGAAATTTAACATATTTATGGATTTGAAGTCTCAAAAGTTTAAGATGTTAATTCTTCTGAAATTGCTCTAAGGATTGAATGAATTCCAAATAAAAATCACCATTCTGTGTCTCTGTGTGTGTCTGTGTGTAACTTTAAAAGCTGAAACAAAAATGTTAAAATGCAAAAAGCCAAGAATAGCTAAGACACTATTAAAGAAGTACAAGGCAAAAATTCCCCATACATGGTATATCAGGAGTTATTACAAAAATACATTAAGAGCATGTGGTATTGGCACAAGGACAGGCAAGTGAACAAATGGAACAAAATGGAGAGCTCATTATCAGATGAATTTATACATTGGGGAAAGGAGAGTCTCTTTCAATAAACAATTCTAGGACAATTTGATAACCACATGAAATAAAATGAAACTTGACATCTATCTCACAGAATATATAAAAATCAATTGCAGGTAAATGGTACAGCAAAATGTAAAAGACAAAATAATAAAGCTTCTACAATATAGTATAAGAAAGTACTTTTATGAGAAAGATTTCTTAAACAGAACACAGAAAGCAATAACCATGAAGAAAAAGGTTGATAAATTGGACACATAAAAATTAATTATTAATGTTCCCAGCAGAGAGCATCAAGAGAGCAAAAGGTAAGTCACATACTTCAAGAAGACATTACTGCAAACATAACCTACACTGAATTTTAACAGTGTGTGTGTGTGTATGTATCAATCATACAAATCAATAGAGAAGGCAGAAAAAAATTCCAATAGAAAAATATGGCAAGAGAGTTAAACAAATATGAAACTCATTAATCATACAAGCAAATTGAAAGTATGTTAAGACACCTGAACATACTAAGCAGAGTGGTTAGAATTTAAAACCCAGACAAATACCAAGGAAAGACTGGTCAGGAAGTGAAGGAATAAGAAAAAATCAAATGGCTGACGGGAGTGCATACTATCCATACCACTTGGCAATATTTTGACATTCTCTACTAAAGCTGATGATAGATATACCTAGCAAATCCACACCTAAAAATACACCCAAAGATAGGAAGATAAAAATCTCTAAGTGATTCAAATGTCCATGAAGAGTAGGATGAATTTAAAAATTATGAAACCATCATCAATAAATACCATAAAACAATGGAAATGAACATGCAACATGGCCAAGATCACCAACATTATGTTAGCAGAAAGAAGCTAGGTACCAAGGATGTATATCACATTATTTCATTTCTTCAAAAATGATAAACTACGCATAGTTAGGGAGGCACACTTCATAGTTAAAATTATAAAGAAAAACAAGGAAATTAATAACATTAAATTAGCTAAGTCAATTGAAAATAATTTGGGAGTAGAAGGCATAGATGGTGACTGAGACTGCAAAGATGTGCTTATGTGGTTATACAGGTGGTGACCTTGACAAGCAAAGTCTATAATTTGTTTTATAGACATTTTGGAATATGTCGTTAATAATTCAAATGAAAAACAAAAAAGTGAAAAATAAAATCAGAAATTTTAATTTTCAAACTTTTTTTCAAATCAGAATGCCCCATATTTACTAATAAACAATGTAAAATTTTAATACATGTCTTTGTTTTGTTTTATTATTTTTTTCTTGTCAGATTCAAGTATTTAGCAAGATTTTAATGCATCGTTCTGTTATTTTTTTTACCAATGGGCCCTCCCTAATATATCAAATTACAAGACTTTCTTAACCTATTGACATTTTATTGAAGTTACTGATAGGACAAAGTTTGTAACAGTAATAAAGCCAATTACGTTTTGAGTATATCACTTACAAACTGTGTTAATTATCCAAGTCATCAGTTATTTATAGACTAGACAATAAGTATGCCTCAATGGTGGAGAAAAAAAAAATAAAGATAGGAAATACTAGTGAAATGTCTTCCATATGCACATACTCTTATACTGGAGTAATAAAAAAGTCAAAATATTCAAAATATTTAACTCATTTTATGCCAAGTATCATCAATTCATGTAAGTATTTAACACTATCATTTAGGTCTTGCTGTCTGTAAAACTTAACTCAAAGTTTAAATCCAGGTTAAACAGTTATCCTTTCTCTAGCCTTGGACAAAATAGTGAGTGCCAAAGATCAGCCCTAATAAACTCAACATTTAATTAGAATGAGATCTTATAAGACCTGATTGAGGCCAGATAAGAAATTTATTATTAATAATGTGCATGGTATTCTCCCATAAGTACATCTGAGATAGTTTTGCTTAACAAAATCATACACTTTATTTTACCTTTATGTGTTGCAGAGTGCATAGATATTTTACTTTTTTTCAAAATAAAAAATAATGCAATATTTATGCAATTGTTACATTAATGGTACATAAACACAGGAATGCATTTTCTTCGCAGTAAAACTATTGATCCTTTTGATACAGAGAACTGGGAATGTTTCTGTGATTTTTTTCAATGATAGAACTTAATATCAATACAATACCTAAATGTTTTCCTTTTCTATTTTAATATAATGTTGTATTTATAAAAGGGAATCTATGGAGCAAATACATTATAAATGTAATTAATGAAAAAGCACATTATTCAGATTGATCCATACACACCATCTACATTCTCTAAGAACAAAACAAAATGTAAAAAGTCCTGCTCTCTGTTATTCTTTCCACAATTACTACATAAGGCTCACTTTCTATCAGTGCCACCCAATTATCTTCCATGGACAGTTTCATAAAATTCTCAAAGAAAACTTAGAGGCCGTCAAAATAAAATATAACTGAAGTTGCCAGAAAGAAAACAACAACTATTTTAATGGATGGTTTTAATTATCTTCATAATTGCTAGAAGGCTGCAGAGGTAGACCTACATCCAGTGTTCTCTTTATTATATGAATTATTACATGAATTTACAAACGACCAGCCAGATCAAGAGAACAGAATGGGAGGGCAATCTTTATATGTAATTCATTTGTTAAAAACTAACCACAATGAAAACAGAGAAGCCCTTGAAGGATCCTTTAAGGAAAGCAATCATAAAAATTTAGTTTTAGAAGGCTTAATTTTTTTTTAAGATTAACAAGTCAATATCTTTGCACAGTTAGCAGGGTTTTAAAAAAAAATTTATATTGACAGTCATTGAATATTTCTTAAAGATGCCATCGAGAAAAGCCTCCCATTTGGGAACTTTCTGTGTCTTTTACATTTCATTTGATTTATCAATATATTTCTTTCCTATTGGTCTTTCTCCACTTAATTTCAAACATTTCTTCTTCAGTTTTCTCAAATGCTTTTTCCTTTTCCTCTCCTGTTCCATCAAACTCTATTATCATCACTTTATTCTCTACCTCAATGCAGAATTTTCCTAAGAGGCATCATTAAAAACTGTCATGTATGGCTTATGCTCACGTGATCTCAAGCAAGGTGAGATTTTTCTTTCTTGATCTTAATCATTCCAAGTTTTCACTGACATATTTCATCTGACACTGCAATAGCTTCAGGGTTCATTCACCAAATTCAGTGGTGAAGATGCATATTTTATAAAGGAAGCAATGAATAGACTTCCATTGGCATAATTAAAACTAGAAGAGTTGTCTTCCTGTCAGAAATGGTTTAGGAAAAACTTCCCAGAAAATATGAAAAATGTACTAGACAGGTTAAGAAGCTTTTTTGTATAATAACATAGTATGCATTATTTAGGATATTCTTTACCATTTACTTCTGACAAAAGGGCAGTCACTCAGTAATCTAAAAAAGTTTTATGTGCTCAGATGGTTCGAAGTAAAAAAAATTTTGATATTTTAAAAATATGAAGTATTAATAAAGAAGTCTAAAATTCCTTTATTAACGGGAATAGATTTGTCAAACTGATACACTAGGGAACATTTCTGTTATAGGTCAATTTGGGCTAACTTTCTAAATCAGTAATATAAATAATAATAAAAGTTACTCAAAATGGTATATACTCTTCATGGCTGAAATGGTCTAATAAGTCCCCATGAGCAAATACAGGAAAATTGCAATGATCACAAATTTGACCAATTTTAATGGCTTTATGATGAAATAAATTATGTCTATGAGAGATAATCCTGTGATTATATATGAATGTTTAAGTGGTAAATGATACCTTAACTCAACAAATGGTTATCGGTTACAGAGAAATTTCTTTGTGTAGAGTATAGTTCTAAGTGTCATAAATATGCATGAGTATACCATGTGTCTTACTGCTGAAAACTTCATGAACTTGTGGACAAGTCCTTAACATAAGCAACTGTTATTTAAAACAGTAACTATTAAGTGTCACTAGATAGTAAAAATCTGTGCACCACAAATATTCAGAAGAACAAAGGTCATGTTAGGCTGTATTTGATCAAGAATTTGAAGCTATCTTGTCAGGTGGCTTTAATGAGATGGTAGCATTTCAGTAAGTGGTGATAACAGAAGAAGGAATTATACAGAGAAGTGAGGAATAGAGATGTCAAGGGTAGGACAGGAGATAATTCTGAATGGGCTTTACCTAAAGTGGTGGCCACATAGAGATTCGTGTTTCAAGTTTGTCTTAACCCACATGTTGGTTGATTTTGTATACCAACTTAAAATTTTTGGACTTTTTATCATTAGGCTGGTGAGAAGTATTGAAAGAACAAGCATTATTTTCATTTAGTCAAAATCCCAACTTTTATGAGTTTACAGACTGATAATAATTTATTTTATAATTAAGAATCCTGAACCACAAAAAGAGTAAAGAGTGTGTCAAAAATCACATAGATAGTAAGTGGCACTTAGTACAAAACCCACACTCATTTCTACCATGATGAGAACAGTTCCAACAATAACATGAACAGTGTGCAGTGCTTGTGAAAAATTGAAGAGTGTATAGTATATAGCACAAAACTGAAGTTAAAGATTGAAGTCAGTGACATGAAGAACTTATTATAAAAATAATTCAGGTGAGATGAAATGGAAACCTGCAGTAAAAGAAGTAGGAGAAATATTTCAAATTACACTGCAAAGAATTTACACAGCTTCTTATCTGAATTATAAAGCGTATGCTAGGATAAATCCAAGTGGCTATTTCTTCCTTTGTTAAAGGTGCATTCAAAAAATATTTTAAAATGTTAATATAGTTGAGACAAAAAAATTAAGAAATAGCAGATATTTTAATACTAAAATGTAACTCAGCAATACCAAACATAATTCTCTAAATACTAGAAGTGTTATGAAATGCACTTACAATACCTAAACCATCAGTTTTCTCTCTTTTTTTATTTCTATAATTTTAGTTAAAAATAACCTAGTAAAATTAGCCAAAAATAAGTATGGTTTTATAAGAATTAAAATAATTCTTGGAATTGAGATTTTTCAATTCATTTATGCTGGAAAGAAGTCTGTATGAAAGATGGTAATGTAGCCAAGAAGCTAAAGAGATTAAAAATACATTTCTTTCTCAAGTAAACTGAAAGCACCATTAATTCTAAGTATTTCCTTGATGACTGTCACAATGGTATCAAATCACAGAACTATTAGAAGAGAAGCATTAAAAAGGAACTGGAACTCCAAAATATTTTTATTCCATTGTAAGTCATATCAAAGCTCAAGAACTAAGAGAAATACTTCCAAGTTATTTATTCTAAGGTTAAAGGAATATATCAAAAAAATGTGTATCTTTGATGCATTCCTGCACATTTTAATACTGACTAGAACTTGCCTCCCAAGGTATGGATCAGGGGCTAGGGCATTTCACTGAAAACTCTTTGCCTCTAGCATCAGTGAGTTCACTGCAAGCCGACAAAGACTGAGATCACAGACTTGCATACTATGAGGTGTAAAAAAGAACAGGGCAGAGATGGGAGATGTTAAGAAACAGAATTTCTTCTGTAATTTTGCATCAATCTTTGAATAGTCCTTTGCGTGTTCCTAAACAAGTTGACAGTTCTATTAAAATTAGACAGTATGGAAGTATTCCTGTGAGCTCCTCCTAAATTAAATATTCTTATAATAAGTAGAATGTCACTTTATTGACTTATACGCAAGTTATTCAGAAGTAGTAAAATATTCAGATCTACATCTAAATCTATAGCTACATTTAGATCTTAGTATCCATGATAAAAAGATGTTTGAGGGTTCCAGACATAGACAAAAAACAAATCAAAGAAAGACATTGTTAGTGTTAGAACTAGACATTCGTATGCAAACAAATAAAAAGAAAACAGTAGAAGTGAACATAGCCCTTATACCTTTCACAATAATCAACTCAAAAAAGATCAAGGACCTAAACATAAAACACAGCTATAAAATTCTTAGAAAATAAAGTAAAAAATTTAGATGACCTAGATTTTTGATGACATTTTTGATACAATGCCAAAAGCATTATCATGAAAGTAAAAATCAATAAATTTGACCTCATTAAAATTAAAAAAACACCTGTGAAAGACACTATTAGTAAAATAAAAAAGGGCACAGAAAATATTCGCAAAATGCATATATGGTAAAAGACAATATACAAAGTATAAAAAAGACACTTAAAACTGCACGATAAGAAAATAAATAACCATGTTAAAGAATAGTAAAAGATCTGAATAGACACCATACTGAAAGAATATATAGATTAAAAATGTGCAGATGAAAATTTGGTCAATGTATGTCTCTAGGAAATTGCAGAGCAAATCAATGTGATATCACCACATACCTATAAGCACAGTTAAAATACAAAACACTGACAACAAAAATGCTGATGAGGAGATGGAGCAAAAGGAACTCTCCTTTACTACTAACTAGCTGGGAAACAAACTGATGTAATCACTTTGGAGGAGAGTCTGACAGTTTCTTGCAGTGACATGGATGGAATTAGAGGGGATCATACTCAGAGAAACCAGCCAGAAAGAAAGAGAAAAATATCGAATGGTTTCACTTATAACAGGACTATAGGGAAACCAAACAGGAGAGAGAAACTTGGGGGGTTGGAGGGAGGGTAAGGATAAGGGCACAAAATGGAGTAGAAAAGGACACAAGGGACCACGGAGATGGATCACGGGTGAATTGGTGGTGGGTTACCCAAGGGGAATACAAAATGTAAATGATATAAATAACAATAAAAATATATATTATTAAAAAAAACAAAGCTAAACATAGTCTCACCATATCATCCAGCAATTGCACTTTTTCCAAATTAATTGAAAACTTACGTCCACAGAAAAACCTACAGATGGATATTTATAGCAACTTGATTTTTCATTTCCCAAAATGATAGAAGCAACCAAGACGTCCTTCAATAAGTGAATGGATAAATAAACTGTGGTTTGTAATATTATTCATTAATAAGAAAAAAATAAGTTGTCAAGTCACCGAAAGACATGGAGGAAAGTGAAACAAGCCAACTTGAAAAGGTGACATACTGTATGATTCCAATTGTTTGATTTTCTGGAAAAGGCAAAACAATAAAGACAGTAAAAATATAACGGCTTCCAGGAATTCAGGCAAGGAGGCAGGAAAGGAGGAGCAAGAACAAGAGGAGCACAGGAGATTTTTAGGGCAGTAAAGCTATTTTGTATGAAACTATAATGGTACCTACATGATACCATATATTTTCCAAAATCATACAATGTACAACACAAAATGCAAACGCTAATGTATATTTTGGATTGTAGCTAATACAATAATAATGCATTAGTATTTGTTCATCAATTGCAGCAAATGTACCACACTAATGCAAGTTTTTAATAATAAGGAAACTGTATGGAGAGAGTAGTGGGCATACGAGAACTTGGTATTTTTACACAATATTGGTGAATAGTGGTGACAATCTTTATATTTTTAGGAAGCCAAGCATTTGCTTTTTCTAATCGAAACAGCATCATTTCCCACTAGACAATATTTAGAGGCATTAGATGACTCAGTCGTTTAATAAGCACAGTGTTTTATGCAATATAATTCATTTTACTTCAAACTAATAATCTCATCTCTCAAGGAGAGCAAAACAGACAGGTGTAATGTAATGTAAGAATTGTAGATAGATAAGGCAGATGTGCTAGTGGTGCTAAACTTGTAGAGAGGGTGAGGGAGTAAGCGTGGAAAAAGGTTGGAAGTTCAGGCTAGAGACTGAGGCTATGCAGTCACTTTATGGATGAGGTGATACCAGAGCAGATTTATATTAGAGAAATATGTGGACTTTTAAGGGGGCAAGGGAAGTAAGGAAATATTCAAGAAATTAAAAAGAAAACATCTTTTGAAGGACTCTTCATTCCTGTAGAAAGAAACCCAAGATCTTTTCTCCGTCAGTCACTTTACTCACAAATTCACTTCAAAATCCAATGAGTTTCTGATTAATAAAAAATCCTTGACCAGAAAAGAAAGATTTTAAAACGAATAATAGAAAGTCTTTCCAAGCAAAGATTTATGTTTTAGTTTATGCTCCTAAAAATTAGGTCACATTTCAGAGATAACACTTCAATGCTTTTAAAAACCTGGGACCTTATTACAAGTTGCAAGCTCAGTGCAGAGAAATAACTCCACATTATCTTTCCTTATGGCACAACTATAATTAAAATCCCAGCTGTATCAATGGCTTTGAAAATCCACACACTAGGTTTTGGCAGTGAATGTATGATACGGAGGGACATTTTTCTATTCAATGATACAGAACGATGTGTCTGCGGCAAATACCATTTACCTTACATAAAATAAATGCATCTGTAAAATCTACCTTTGCTAACAGAGCTCATCCTAACTTGAACTTCCTTCCTCCTCCCCTTACACAGAGGACTTTCAGTCAACCATCAGCCTGTATAAATCTCACCTCTAGAATTGCTTCCTACTGCAATTCTGGCAGAGATGTCTTTGCTGCTTGTTCCCTTATTATCTTACTAAGTTTTTCATCCTAACAGATGTGTATTAATTGCCCCTCTTCACTCAGAAGGATGTGACTCTTCACCCTGTAGGCAGGTCAGTACAGTGTTATAGTTCATAGCAACAGCTTCTGAGCAGGACTTCCAGGGATCAAGTCCCACTTAGATGTTCTGTGATGTATGGACCTAACCTGTATATTCCTGAGTTTCCTAATTTGTAAAACAAGCACCAAAACAATACCTACCTCATAGGACTGTTCCAAAAATAAAATGATTAAACACTTTTAAA
Source organism: Scalopus aquaticus (assembly GCA_004024925.1). NCBI lineage: Eukaryota > Metazoa > Chordata > Mammalia > Eulipotyphla > Talpidae > Scalopus > Scalopus aquaticus. The sequence goes on along the minus strand of PVIJ01002229.1, from coordinate 79,299 downwards.
GCATTTACTATGGAACCTGGACCCTAGTAACTACTATTCAAGTTCAGCCATTTTATTACTATTATGTAATCATTAATGTATGTCCAGAACTAACATGAATCCCTGTGCCAAATATATAATAGATACGTGTTGGAAAAAATGAATGGAAGAAAATTATTAACCAGATTTTCTTCTCCCATCTCATTCTTCCTACTTTTCCTGCTTGTCTTCCTTCCTTCTTTACCAGACCCACTCTTTTTTCCTTCTCTCTTATTCGTTATCCCCTCTCACTCTCATCAATACACATTGCTAACTTACAACTACAAGGTAAGTTTGGATAAGTGAGACATCTAAACTCTATAAAATTACTGAGAATACTTCCTCAGTTTCTCATATTTTAGCTTTTAGTTACAATGAAATAATCACATTCACTTAATAGAAACCATATATATGGAAATATGTGTATGTGTATTTCCTAAATATGAATATTTTATGTCGTTATCTATAATAAAGTTATCTCTAAAGCTAATAATGTTGAGAAATATAAATTGGTAAATGTAATTTTCACCAGAAGTCTTTGCTAAGGAAATCTGACTGCATGGTAGGGAATTATTCAGCCTATCACAAAGGTAATGGTAAATATATATGAGCAAAATAATTCTCTATATGAAAACAAAAGTCACCTACTCTTTGGCTATGCAATTTAGATGACAAAGTAGACTAAAAATGGAATTGTGCAGAAATGTTTATCTTCTGAAATGAGCACAACTTGGTATTAGACTATTAAGTCCTACCTGGAAATGTTTGTACACACAAAATGAACATTGTATATGTTAGTTATGTTATACTAGATATTTGACAGATTCTATATAAATTATGTAATTAATTCAATGAAACTAAAATAGAAGCTGCAAAACAGAGTAATGGGGGTGTGTTTGTGTATGCCAATCTGTATCTTTCCCTATGTGTGCTTGTCCATCACACACAGATGCATACAAGGGAGAAAAGAAGTGATAACATTCCACAATGGAGAAACTGGTAAGGAACCAAAACCCCAAGTTCCTTCTATTTTATTGTTTCTGCAAAACAAGGCATTAAACATATATTGATTAACATATTTGTTGACCATCTTTTGAATCCTAGCAAAATATAAGTTAAGCTTGTGGGTTGGGATTTTACCTGTAATTACATAGTTTCAACTATCTTTGAGACATATAATCAGCAATATGAAAATCTAATCTTAAATTGGGATGGGTGTCCCCAGAGACTTTGAATTGTCCAAAAATATCTTGTTTTTCCCAGGGAAATATTCACAAGCATGGAACTGTTAAAGGTTGATTCATTCACATTACGTACCATAAAAAAAAGATGTTTAGTAAGCGTTTTTGATCATGCTGCTGATGAAAAACTTTTGGAGCTAAGAATAGACAGGTAAGATAATCTCAAATGGTGGCTACAACTTCCCCTCCAGGCTAAATGAGGAGAAATATAAAAATGGTGAGATTTCACTTACAGACAGAGAATGGTCTCACTTAATCATAATTTCTTCCTTGAACATTGCAATATAAAGTTTATTGTAAACTATAGCTCTGTACAGCTGAAAGGCATCTATTTTTACTAAATGCCAAAAATATCATCCAATGATATCCATGAGATAAACCTAAATATATCAATTGTCAGAATAGATAAGGACAAAGACGCACTTTCTTCTCAGTTTACAAAACAAGACTACTGATCACCGCTAAGTCATACTTACAAAAGTGCTGACACTGAATCCCAGTTCCTGCTGGCAATAGTTATACCACAAAATTTGAGGATGGTGCAATATTTTGACAATAACAGAGGTGCATTCCTTCCACATTTAAGCATTGACTGTAGTAAGAACAGTTCTGAAGTCTTAGGTGAGTACAATATTTTTAGGAGCATTATTACTGCAAACTAGTTTTGCTGTCTCTTCAAAGGTAGGATCAGATTTCAGCATAAAGACATGATAGAAGCAAAAACAAAAGGATATGCCATTCTTCCAGATTTATGAACAAATTTTAAAGGAATAATATAGATTTGGTCTTGCAAATAATATATTCCTTAGTAAATTAGTGTCCAAAAATTTCAAAAATTATATTACAGTTATTCATATACCAGGAAGACTAAAAATAGGTAATGAAACCTAAAAAAGCTAGGAAATTAAAACTTTACCAATAATTTTAGGAAATTACATTTCAAAACAGAGCAGCTACTCAAAATCACTCTGGAAAAAAAAATACAAGAAAAAGTAGTTTATCTGCCTACCTAACTTTATAAAAATTAAACTCAATTTTTTAAAAATGTGGTTATAAAATTCAATTGAGACTTTTTAAAAATAAACCCCTATTTATGAATAATGAAGTTTCCAGATGGTGATCACCAGAACATTTAAGTAACTTATGAATTATTAATATGAAAGTAAATGATATTTAGTATGCCAATATTAAGTATATTTACAGCTTTCCGATTACTTTGAACCTGGTACCTTCACAGTATGGTTTTGGTCAATGAGAATACAAAGTTCAAGAGAAATTAATACTTTTTCCCACCTTTCAGCATGCTAAGTTTACTGTTCCTCATTTAAGCCCTTAGGAGTTACCAAAAGTAAATTATTTCAAAATACGAAATATTCAGGGCCTCCCTGGTGGCGCGGCAGTTAAGCACTGCACTGTGGAGCTGTCGGCAGGGGCTCTGTGAATTCAACCCCAGGCCGGGGAGATTCCCACATGGTGCAGCAGACCTCTCCTGCCTCTCCCACTGCTCCCCTCAGCAGTGTATTTCCATTGATCTGCCTGTGCTGCTCCCCACTCTGTCTCTGGTGAACCCTCTTGCCACCCCACACCTCTGGCCTGCACCCTAGCTTGTATGCATAAATAAATAAATCTTCAAAAAAAATTTTTTTAAATATGAAACATTCATTCTCATTCATGAGGATGAGTAGAAAAGTCAAATGAATCATAAGAAAAAAATAACATTTACCAATTGTCCTATGGCATGGTAAGGACTGGAAGCTTTCATATGCTTCATTTCAATGAGAATAGATGCTACCATTCCCTACAATGCAGGCAAAGAAACAGGTTCAGAAAGATCAAGTAACTGGCACAAGTTCACACTTCACAGAACTGAGCACTGGTATTCCTTGCACTTCCAGCTTCCATGATTCCAACATAAAATTCATAATACATCTCAAAGAAACAAACTCAGAAAAGAAAGAAAAGAGAATCTTCTGGTGTTTCTGCAAGTACTCCAAGAGAAAGTCTATGCTTGTGCAATATGTATTCTCATATTAAATGTCACAATATGATGCAGTGATTACTAATCCAATTTTAAATACATTTCCTCAATATCAAATCCTGATTTCAAACTCAAGTATCACTGTCAACATAAAACCTCACTGGACAAAAATCCAGGTTACCTCAACTCAGGGAATTTTTTCCTCTTGCAATCTGGTAAAACACAGATGAAGCATTTCCTCTAGGTGCTTTTGATCATAACACTAACAATCCCAAGGCCTAAAAAACAAACAAGCCAAATAAGTAAATAAATAACTAAACAAACCTTAGTTTGACTCTGAAGAAACAGAAATTACATTAATTATATGGAAGTTTACCTGAAAATAAAATAATGGGAAAGATACTTATAGTAACATGTTTTCTCACATTAATAAGATATTTAGGTATTGACAACATCTTAATCCAATGTCTGAACAATACTAAGGACTTAATTCTGTGATTACCAAGGCTTTTCCTTTATGCACAGTCCATCTAAAAATGGCCTCTCACCTCCCTGGTGGCGCAACGGGTTAAGTCGCAGTACTATGAAGCTATCTAGAGCCACTGCAGCACAAATTCCATACCAGGCCAGGGAGATTCCCACATGGTGCAGCAGGCCTCTCCTTCCTCACCTGCTGCTCCCTTCAGCAGTGTATTTCAGTCGATCTGCCTGTTCTGTTCCCCAGTCTGTCTCTGGTGAATCCTCTCACTGCCCTCCCCCGACACACACATCTCTGGCCTACATCCCAGCTTGTACGCATAAATAATATTTAAAAAAAAATAAAAATAAATAAAAATGGCCTCTCAGAGTTGTGATTAAGGCAAGAACAAGGAAAAGGGTAGTTCAGTTCTCTGCTTTTCCCTTTTATGAGCAAGTAGAGATTTCTTGAACATTCCTAGCCAACTTCCTCCTCTATCTACTAGCCAAAAATCTGTGAGCTCTCCAACCAGCAAAAATGGTATGGAAAGGGATTTCTAGGCTTCATAAAAAAACAAACAAAAAAAAAAAAAAAGAGGGAGAAAAGAGAAGGAGGAAATAAAGGGATAAAGGGATGTTGTGTGATCCAACTATAGTATTTGCCTCAAAAATTGCAACGGAGGTTTTTAAAATGCTTCAGGTTTAAACAGACCCTTGCAATTTTGCTTATTGTCAAAATCAAGGAACAAAAATGTAAAATAAACTCATCAACTTTTTCATGGATCTACTTGTAACATGAAATCTTTGAAGAAAGGTCAGTTTTTCTTTGCACCCAGCGGGGAAATATCTACAGCAGAGTTCACTGCTGACATACTCAATACCTTTCTCCACTTCATTTCCTTACCATCCTGGAGTGGCTTCAAGACATATGGGAAGCCCATGCCATGGAAATAGGAATTGTGAGAAAAATTTTAAGGGGTCTTAACAAATTTTAAGAGAACTCTTCAACAAGAACCAACTCAGCTGGTATGTCCCATTTTCCCCTTTGCCGCCTTCAATCTTACAGCTTGAAATGCAAACCTGGTGGCTGAACTATAGCAACATTTATGAACTATAGCAACATAAACATTTATGATACCATATTCTAAGGAGAATGACTGAGAGAGCCAAGTGGAGACTAGTTTTGGGAACATACTAGGGTGTCAATGACATTCCTAGGCAGCCTTCATCTATATCTTTTCACATAAATGAAAAATAACCCTTTTAATGTTGAAGTTAGTTTCTCAGATAACAAATTATTAACTGATATTAATTGCACAAAAAAAAAAGGCATGCCAAGTCTAAATGAATTAATTTACATAAAAATGATGACCACAATAATATTAAAAACCAATAGTCCCTTTTATCGGTCATGTGCCCAATTAGTGAAACTATTTTTGTTGATTTATATGTTTGCTGAATAGCAAATATTAACTCCATTTCTCTAATATTTATGTACATATGTATTAATAATTGATGTTCATGTGTTTATGCACATTCATACATAAGAAGAAAGTTTATGTGTGTATGTATATACTGTAACGCCTACTTGTACATACACATACAAACATACATACATATACACAAGAAAGCAATAATCAGTTTGTTAAATAGAAATTTATGCTCATGGCACAAATGAAGTTAAGGAATAAGGTCTTCTATTAAAAATGACTAGAATGTCCTCTGCATAATATTGGCATAGTGTTTCTGGGTTGTTACATTTGAATAGATTTTACATTATTTATCAAATGGTTCTGAATTGCTTATCTACTTTTTAAAATAATGAGCTTGTATCTTTTTCTTACAAAAGGAGAGAAATCATTTTTAGAACAAAGAAGTTGCGATTTATTGTTGCTAATGTGTTAAAAATTACTGGCAAATGTTTTTACTGCATGAAAAAAAATCACAGGAATTTTGAACCACTACTTCAAGCACAAGTTATTGCAATTATGATACCTAACAAATGGAATTAATTTGTTTGTGGTTATAAGAGGGTTATAGTGTGAAGAATTATAGTTAAATCTATTTTAAAAACATATACTACATTTCCTTTTGCTTAGATATATCTATTTTAATACAAGGAAATGTCAACATCATGTTATAGGAAAATCAATGATAGAGAATGGAAATATTTATTTCTGATTTCAGAGAAAATCATAAAAATCATTAATATGACATATGTCAGGGAAATAACTGAACTTTATACAGCTCTGTGCCTCTTGTCTATTTTCCTTAATGTCTAAAAGTTAGTCCTTGGAAATAACATCAAGGGGTCAAGGACTGTAGTCCATTCACTCATGGATGTAATGAAATGACGCCCAGTTTTCTGAATTAACATGCCCTCTTGAATACTTGTTGCCTTCAGTTCAGAAAGGATTAGATTCTGTCATTTTTCACAGGAAATAGCAGAAGCAAAACTGTAGCATAAACATCAAGGATGAAGTACAAAGAGAAGTGACTTGTCCTAAGTCACACAATGATAAGTGATTTATTCATTAAGCGTCCACTGTGCTTGAATTATAGTCTACCTGCTTGGGACAGAGAGTTGATGCAGAGGCTACTAAAATTTTTTTCACTAACATTTGAGATTAGTGTTAACAGTGTTAATAGTAAAGAACGAACTAGAAAGCATCTAATACAACTGAATTTTATAGCTGATTTCACTGTAGAGTAAGTGAGCAGACCCATTCTGTAGAGGGTGACACCTGAATAAAGAGCCAAATATTGAAGAATCAGGTTCACATGGAGAAACAGCACTTAGTGAGTAGGCATGGAGAAAAGAGCACATACAACCATAGAACCGAGAGAAGGTCAGGGTGGCTGCAGTATATTGAAGATTAAGAAAAGAAGTAAGAGTTTGAGGTCAGAAAGTAAATCAGGACTGTATCATGTAGGTCTCTGGGGTCCATGATAAGGAATTTAATTTTAAGCAAAAAACAAGTCAGAGGAAATATATGATGCTAAAGCCTTCAAGAATATCCTCAAGGGAATGGCAAGACTGAGCACTATGAAAATAACCAAGACAGAAGTATGTCACAGAAGCCAGCAGTGGGAGGAATGGATTTTTGGTGAGGGGGGCAAGGAAGCAGGATACTGCCAAACATTACAGGAACCTCATGGAGGTCATTCCATGTATCCATTCAGTGAGAACAGTTTCAATAAAATAGCGAAAAGGCAGAAGTCAAATTGTGGAAGAGTAAAAAATTAAGTATTTACTGAAAGGATTTAGGAAACTAGATTTTTAAAATGAAGGGAATAAGAGAAACAGCAGGCAAGAGAGACCACTCAAATGGAAGCATTGGTGAAAATATGCTTTGTTTTGATGTGGAAATTTTAGTTTGGATTCTGGGAGAGACAAAAATGTCAAGAGAAAATGATGACCTGAGCAAGATCACAGAGGTAACAGAAAGGATAGAATGGAATCTAAATCATCAGTGGAAGAATCACCCTGGGCAAAGGTTTAGTGAAAGAAGTTGCCAATAGCCATTCTAGAGGATTAGAAAACGCTAGAACATTTCCCAAGCGATGGTCCCCCAGCAAGATAAAGGGTATCTAACAAAATAACAATGAGTGTACAGCTTGGGCATTTCAGGACAAAGAAAATTAGAAAAACATATACACACTATTAAACATTAGTTTCCCTCACAAAATAAAAATGAACAATCAAATTACAATGAGAATCTCACTATAGTTGAGTAGCATTAATCACAAAAAGAAGAAAAAGTGGGAATTTGTTCACCTCCCTCCAACTATTGACGGGGTAAATCTACTCTAGATGGTATTGAATATAAACGTATTATTTTTAGATAAGTCACCTCATCACATTTTCAGATAGCTTGTGAAACAACACTGATTTTCTACCACTCTTTAACCCAGCATTTTTTCTAAGAATAAAACAGACCTTACACTAATTAGAAGCTAGATAACTTACTATTATTAATAACTAAGATTCTAAGTATATTTTCAAGTTGTATAACTCAAATTTCAATGTTCTGTTTCTGTTCAAATAAATATTTATTTTCTTTCTAGAAGAAAACAGACTGAATTTTCTCAGTCATACTTACTTTCTGATAATGTTTCTTTCAGTGCTCAAATCATGATCATATTGCCTACCCAAAACTGTTCAGTGTTTGAGTCCAACATAAGACATTTAAAAACACATTGAAGTACAGAATTTTATCTACCTTCCCACTGTCTCAATCAGATAGTTTGGTCAGGTCAAGACTAAGATTTCTGTCTCCTAGTTTCTATCTCTACTAATATGCTGATACCATGCTCAGACTGGAGGAAAGAAGAAGAGGAAGAAAAAAATAACCCAGACATCAAAAGCAGTTCTTTTTGAATTTCAGCTCTGCCAGCTCAACTAAGCTCATGGGAATTCACTATATGACTATTTTATTTTAGTTCAGTAGATAAATTTCATGATTTTGTTTTGATCATGAGTTTCTTAAGATGTAGCTTGGTATAAGTAAATGCTTTTGGCTTATGCTGCTGACTGCTTTCAAACAAGACTTTACAATCCCTACTTTCAGTACTTTTCCTCTAATCATCATATCAGAAGCATGAATCCTTTAGAACTCTCTGGAATGACTGGAGTTTTCACCCTTTAAAACTCTTGTTTTAAATGTATTTCTTTGGTCTATATCTTCTTAAAGCTGCTACTGACTCATTGAAAAAGACAAAGGACTGCTTAAGCCAAAGATTAAGCACATGGACTTTGAATTCATAAAGACCTGGATTTCAAGTCACCTTTGTGCACATCACTTTACCTCTCTGAGTCTTGTCCTCTTCATCAATAAAATGGAGATGGACATACTGCTCATGTGGCAGGTTTTTTTCTTTTAAGTATTAAATGAGCTAATATATGTGGAACGTTAAACAGAGGACAGAGGTCATACTAAACATAAAAAAATAGCAGCCATTACTATTTTATTTTGGCATGTCTTCTTAGTCCTATTCTTTTAATTATCTCCAAGCCACAAAATGCCTGGATGGACAGACTGTTCTATCCAGAAACTGTGACATCATTATGGGTTTGAATAAATGAATTCTACTTTCTACATTGCCAAGAGCGAAATACCTAAAATATATGTATAAAAAATGTCATTAATTTCCACAAAATGAAATACATGACAAAGCATAAGGAAGCCCAGCAAAGATTCCCTTAGTTATTTCAAACTCTTATATTTAAAAATTACTAAATCTTAGAATGAAAATCTAAATTCTAGAGCAAACACTGAATTCACAGAGGTAAATTAAAGTTGGCATTGAATAGAAAGAAGACACAACTGGAGAATAGCAACAGGATAAAAGATAATTCAAGGACCCACATTTTTAATGTCTTAGATTTTAGTCATGCTGCTACATGATTTTCATTTTAGAATCTCTGAATTTAAGATTTCAATCATAAGTGTTTTATTTTCTTTTTAAAGAATAAATTTTAGCTCAACAGAGCAATGCAAATAATTATTAATGCCAATATTCTAAGACTCTATTTCCTGTTGGCATTGGAGTTCTTAACAAAATATCATATTTAATTGAAATTATTTATTATATTTTATTGACCTATATTATGAAGAATAAAAAGGCACAGATCCATACTGTAAGAAAGGAGAGAAAGAAAACTATTCAGAGAAAGATTACTGGGTAGCACCCCCATGAAGTTTATGTGAATTTTAGACAAACCTCTTGAATCTCAGTAGATAATTTAAAGCTTAAGTTTCAAGGTCCCTCCTCGATCTGCAGAGAGACTCTATGAATGCATATAAATTTAAATTTTCTTAAAACTTGCAAAAGAGATTTTAACTGCAATTTATTGTAATTGCTATCTATTTCCATACTGATTTCTGTCCTATCTCCTGTCATGTCAGCTGGCACTGGAGTGTTCTGAGAATTCAGAAGTCTGGCTACAGGGAGTTGAATTAGGAGACATGTAGTTGAATATATTGAGTGATTTTAAGTAGCTTCCATTGCATTAGCCATTAAGTGTACACATTAAGCCTTCTAAGAACACACCTACTGTCCACAAACCCAGCCTCGTAACACAAAGGTACAGACCAAAGATTATATCATGATTTAACTGTGTCTGTTGCACCCACACTAGAAATATGTGTTCAGTGAAAGAGAAACAAGATTGGAAATGAATGAAACCAGAAGCTTGTCTTCAGGAAATCTTTTCATCTTCAAATATTTTAATGTAAAATTGAAAATGTATCAACACATGTTCAAAACCGAAGGTATTGTTTGTCAAGACACACAATAATGCAGCATATACAATTATAATTGCTTATTTGGGGGAATGGAGTTCAGCAAAATAGAATTTATTAGAATTATTCTGTTTGCTGGTCACAAAGTGAGCATAAGTAGGTGGAAAATCACAGATTATACATCCCAATAATAAAAAATATATTTCAGTCATTCATACAGATGGAAAATCTGAAATAACTATTTTTATATTATATACTGAAATATCATTTTATTAGACAGAAGATAGAGAGACACAGTATTCATTTGCTAGGGCTGCTGTATCAAAATATCACAAACTGGTTGGCTTAGCAATTTGTTTTCTCACAATTATGGAGGCCAGAAGTTTCAAATCAAGGTGCCAGCATGCTGGGTTTCTCCTCCTCTCCATTTCTCTCCTCATCTCTGTCTTTCTCCTTGACTTGCTGGCGAACCCTTCTCTCTGTGTCCTAACAAGACCTTGGTTTTGTAAACATGGAGCTCTAGTGTCCCTTTTTGAATCCTAATCTCCTCCTCTGATAAGGATACCAGTCAGATTGGCTTAAGATCCACCTTTAAAGTCTCATTGTAACTTAATTACCTCTTTAAGTCCCTCTTTCCAAGTTAGGTCACTTTCTGATATACTAAGGGTTTGGGATTCAACATATGAATTTGGGGGAACACAATTTGGCCCATAGCAGATACTAAGAACACGTCACCATAAAATGTAGTGAAAAAAGTAACCATTGTAGGCAATTAATAATTTTTAAAGAATTTTGTTTTGAATGGATTGAGATGTTTCTGGCACTTATCTTTTCTAAAATTTATAATTTGTTGCATTTTCTCATATGAAATATATATCTACTTTTTAAATCTAATTTTGTTTTTTTAAAGATTTTTTTTATTTATGCATACAAGCTGAGGTGTAGGCCAGAGGTGTGTGTGGGGGGTGGGGGTGGGAGGCGTTGAGAGAATTCACCAGAGACAGAGTGGGGAGAAGAACAGGCAGATTGACTGAAATGCACTGCTGAGGGTGCAGGAGAGGTCTGCTGCACCATGTGGGAATCTCGCTGGCCGGGGATGGAACTCGTGCTGCAGTGGCTCTGGATAGCTTCATAGTTCTCTGACTTAACCCGTTGCACCACCAGGGAGGCCCCTTAATCTAATTTTTTGTGTCCAATTTAGTTTGTATTTTCTTAGGGAAGTTGCCCTTTCCTCACCCCCCCACCCCATATTGCACTGAAATCAGCTAAGATCCACTCCCACCTTCTATATTCAGTTTCTTCATAAAGTGTAGCTATTTAACTGATTAATCTCTAAAATCAAAATCACTTTATTGACATTGAAAATGTGTAGCTTCCATTTCAATATGGGAAGTTGCATTTTGAAATGAAATGGTCATCTCTGAAATGTCATATATTGAAATTATTTCTTAGAATTACAAAATAAAAATCCACTGCTAATATTCAAGTGTCTTTAAAGTAAACACATTAAATTCCTTGTTGAGTTTTCAGAATATTGCACTTCATGTCTTGACCTAACTCTCTATATGAAGGTCATATGTAGAAAAATTTTAAATAAGGAAAACTTGGCCTAGTGACACCACAATATCTATAAGTACCTGACTTTGCCAAGGGAACAGCTATGATGACATTTCGTATTTTGATATGAGAATCTACATATAATTTTTAATGGCATACTAATTGTATAAACCATGTAAATATTTTTTCCTGGAAAATCAGCATGCCCTTGAGTATGATCCAAGTTTTGTTTCAGGGCTACAGAAACAGAATCCAGAAGGGGAAACGAGCTAAATGACCTTAATAGTGGGCTATGTGACAGACACCCAGGGGAATGATGAGATAGAGTATCTAATTTATAAAATCTTCATGTTCTACATTGCAAGAAATACCTTAATCACACCCCTTTAAGATTCTATCATTTCATGTTTAATTTCATGTTTAAAGTTACATAAAAGTAATGAAGCTTATCAAGCAATCTCACTTTGAACATTCCCTGGAATGTAGAGAAGAATTTAGGTCAGACTTTCAGATATTAAATGCCTCTCTTACTTGACAATAATCACAGATCACTTTCACTTGGCAATGCTTGAGGTAAAATATTTGGGGTTTCTTAGGACAAAGCTGCTTTGAAAAACCTAAAGAAATTATAGTTCAAAGAAAATTATTGAAAATTTACTTTCCTAAATTTAAATCCATGAAGCTTCTTAATTTAGATCTGGGTTTCTACTTTCTAAGATCCAATAATATAGCAAATATACCAGCCAATACCAATAATTTAGCCAAATATACCAGCTTTTGTTCCAACCAAAATAACAAAAGAAAAAGCATTTAAAAGCCCATATATTAAAAAGGTCTCAGGGTAAAAAAAAAAAAAAAAAAAAAAACACCTGCAAATATGCTCTTCGAAAGGGTCAATTATCTCATCAGTCAGGTCCTTAAAATCACAGGAGAGTAGAGGAAGGCAGCTATCATTATTAGTGTCACTCTTTGAATTCTCTCTTCTGGAACTCTACTCAAAAGCCCCACACAGCAAGAAAAGGATGTTATCCATGTTTATCTTAATCCAAGATGAAAACAAGGAGTTTTATTTAATGGTGGTCAAGGTTAATATTTGGATCATTGAAGCCAACCACGCCCTCAGCTTTGATTCTTTTTGAAGGACTTGCTCTGTTTCTTCCAGAGAAAATAACAATAGCAAAGTTTTTCTCATCCTGAAACATGTTCTTTACAATCAGAGTCATTTTTCTAGGAATTTCTGATTACAAGAAAATAAACAAAAGTAGAAAAAATGAGTGATATGCTAGATGATGGGCATGCTATTTTGACAATCCTGCTTTATTTGAGATCAACACTTATATTATTTGTAAAAGTATAGCCAATAGAAAAATGTATTATGCCTCCTTTAGATTGAGACATTCTTCTTTCTTCATACTGCTCAATACCCTGTCCCACACATTGACAGCATTCAAGGGCAAGGAGGTGAATATATAAGGAATATCATTATAAGGTAGAAAAAGAATAAGTGTTTGGTAGCCCATATAACACTCAGTCTACAACAGGTGTCTTTCCTGAGTTAAATATAGCTTAGATAGTCAATTTCAAAGCAAATATTATGCCTTGAATGATATGACTTTTCTCTTAAACATGATCTATAAAATATCAAATATAAGAAAAGGATTTAACAACATATATATATCCCTGGGAACAATAGTTTTGACCAAAGAAATAAAAGTTGAAGTCAAAACTTTTGGTAAAAAAATGTATTTATGATTCCATTGAAGAATGTTCCATCTGTGCTTTTTGACACATTATTTTTATCCTCAAATTTGCATATTGTATTTACAAATGTTTCTGTTCTCAGGTTAATTTTAAGAGCTCAAGTTGGGTTTTTAAATGTCTGAATTAAGCACAACAACTAAATAAATATGAGAACACAAATCTTGGATGTTGAATGCATACGGATGACTACCTAATTTTATCCTTAAATTGTCAACCAACATATCGGTTCAGTTTCTTCTATCTCTCAGCCTACTAGACAGCCACTGACTTACACAACCACCACTAAATGCATCACCTTTTCTTTTTCAAAAAAATTCTGCTTTACATTGTTCTTCAATAAATATTATCATAATTGTTCAAATTATTTAAATGATAAATTTTAGCAGCATCATTCTTGCATTTATCACTTTCATTCCCAAACCAGTTTTAAAAACACTACTTTAAAGAATCTCCTATTTTATTATTCTCATCTAGGTCTCATCATGATCATTTTAATTACCAAAATAAACTTTTAACTCATTTTAATGCTTCAAAGTCTGCCTCTTTCCAATTATCCTGACATAGTCACCACATTAATTTTTCTAATTCACCACTTTCATAACAACATTCCATTACCCTGGATCAAATCCTTGAATAATTCTTCATTACCTGCTAAAAGAATTTTAAAATTTGCAGTCTGTTATTGAGGATAACACTACTTAACTATATCTCTTTTCAAACCCTATCAATATAATCAAAACAGTTTCCACAGTCCTGCAAACAACCCTGATTTCTTGTTTGCTCATTTTCTACCACAGACCCTGCACAAGGAATCTTCTGTTCACTTTTCACTTCCTACCAAATTCTCACACTTCAAGTTAATTTGAACTTATCTCTTTTCTGATTTATTCTTTACCCTTCTTGTTATTAAAAGCAATATAGCAGGTGAGGAAATGTACATTCTGAGGTTTCAAACAACTATGAGATCAAATCCAAGCCCTGCCATCTATCCTGTATGAAGAACAAGTTAAATCCTCAGGTTTGGCTTCATTATCTGGAATGTGGGAGATAATAAAGCCAAAGTCACACAACCAGTGAAAGGTTAAATAAAAAGAGTGTTTGTAAAGTACTTGCATGGATATGTGATATTTTTTAATTTTATTTTTAAAAGGAGTACTTTTTTCTTACATTATTAATCTTTGGACATTATATACATTTGGCAGTCTATTAAATACTATATCCATTCTTGTAAATATAATCATAAAGTATTTGCTGAAATTATAACTTGACTCATGAAACGACTTCTAAATATTTATTAAACAAAAAGAAAATCTCTGTTGCATACTTGCATTGCTGTCTATACAATCTGTGAGCTATTAGAAAATTAACAATTTCTACATGGTAAATTTTCTACATTTAATTAGAATTCTTTATCAACAAACCAAAAAGTAGTAGTCTTTCAAGAACATAAACAATCAGACAGAGCTCAATATATTTAACAGTCATAAAATGAATATGAACATGTCTGAATTCAGAAAGATCTGAATGCAAATTTTTAACTGTCTTTTTTAGCATTGTGATTCTTTTAAATAAATGATTGACAAAGAATGAAGTGACATTTTTATAACCCCAAAGGAGACACCAAAAATTGTCTGCAGTTGTTCAGAGGCAAGATTGTCACACAGTCTGAAGTCATTATGGGAGAGCAGTTTCTTCTAACAGACAGAAAAACAAGTTTCTCACTCAAGAGGTGTTGCTTTAAGAGGCATGGTGGCAGCCAGGTTGAGGCCAATTTGGAGAAATTTGGAGTAACTGATGGGGAAAGACAGACATTCAGAGACTAGGAGATAAAAGTAACGTGGTGGCTTGGGAGCTCTTTCTCTTACACAAAGATAATCATTTTAAAAGACGTAACAGAGTAACGTTGGACCAAATAGAGATCATGTGACCTAGCAATTTCAACCATGCAGATGAATATACTCAATATACTCAAAATACAGTGCAACTTAAAAAAGAAGCTTTTATCTATCTGTATTATTTTAGAAACAACTGAATAGCCCTCATTATCAAGACCAGTTTATAGTACATTTTAAAAGAACAAGGAGTTGGCATAAAGCACATGGGAAATGCATTGGGGCATGGGGGTGGGGAGAAACAACTAAATACCTGACATACAGGACAATAGTAGTAAACATACAAAAACAATGGGGGTTTCATCGCAAGCAACCTCTGCCTTATATATTTCAATTGCTGCCAGGACAACCTTATATTAATAGCACAATAAAATGACTAATTTTATCATAGGAACCAACTTAATCATTCTTCAAAAACTATTTCTAAAATGTACTGCACAATTCTTATTAGAATATTACACTGCTTTTAATACAGTCTTTTTCTTCATGATTCCTGAGATACCATTGTAAAAACAGTTAAAATACTTTAATACTTTGAGAATAAAATGTATGATCACTTTACAAATTATAGAAAATATGTTCAAGTTAATCTTGACATTTTTCAACATCACTCTGAATTAATGACCAGTGACAAATATTAAGTATAACAGCAATCGCAATAATAATAAACATATATTAAAGCCCTTTCTGTGGTTGAACATTGGGGTAATGCTCTTTGCCTGTTTTATCTTATTTAACAATCTCAATAACATTTATGCTCTAACTACAATTATTATCATTCTACAGTTTAGAAAACAGATCATATAAAGGTCAAGTAAACTGTCCATTTGAGGTGAAAAGGGACAACTGTATGCAAGTTGTGAACCCCTAATTCAACATTTCCCAAGATAGTTGTACAAAGTAACAAATGTTACATGATAAAGAGTTCCAGGCATCAAACATATTAGAGGTACTTAGGGTTAGGTTCAATGCATTTTACTCAGGACTTCTCAGTGACTAAAATGTCCTGATGAACACACTGGGTCTCCAAGAAGGGTGCATAAAATGTAGAATAGCAGTTGGTATATCTCACAATTACTTGATAACACACTCCATTTTTCTTACAGCAGCTTGAAAAGTAGTATTGCTTAAAACAAAACTTATAAGCCCTTTATTTATAAAAACTACAGTAATTATAAAATCATATAATCACATATAAAATCATGTGACATCTTTTGACATAAATCCTAGCATATAGTGTCAAAAACCACATTTTATAAAAATGACCCTATGTTTTCCCAAATATGATACACATGGTGTTATAGATTAGACTCTGCCCAAAGAAACTATTAGTGTTCTAGACACTGTGGAAGCTCTGGGGTTGGAACATGAGTAACAGATGATAAGCAGAACAAACAGGAACACAAACAATTTATCTTCTCCCTAACATGGTAGAAAGCAGCTCTCTGGGGCCTTTTATAAGGGCACTAATCTCATTCATGAGAGTTCAACCCTAATCATGACGTAATCACCTCCCAAGGGTCCTACCTCCAAATATCATTATTTTGGGCTTTAGGATTTAGCATACAAATTTTGACAGTACACAAATATTCAATCTGTAGAAATGACAAAAATAATGGCAAATCAACAATTTTAAATTACTGAAATGGTAAGGTCACAGGAAAAACAACTGACCCAAAATCTAAGGAGAGTCAGTTGTCTGCAAGAAGAGACAGTGTGAGCAGGGCTTTAATTGGCCAAGCTACTGGCAAGAAAAGACCAAAGGTCAGTAAAAATTTTCTTTATATGGCCAGATAGGAAGCATTTTCGCTTTGAAGGCCATGGAGACTGGGTCATAATTAATCAACTATGTCAAAAACAGACATGGGTAGTAGGAAAATGAATGAACATTAATATATCCCAATAGAAGTTAATTTATCCTATAATGGGAAAAAATTCTCAATAGGCCAGGGCTTGCTACCCTTGAGTTAGCTGTTAGGTCAACCACTGGAGACTGAGTATGCACTGCCAAAAAGGAGTAATGTCCCTAGCACCTGCAAAGAAAGGAGGAATTCACATCGTTTTCCAGACTTCTACCCCAGGCATTCAGAGAAAAGATCAGGAAAATACTAAGAAAGCTTCTCTCATGAAATAAAATAATAATTCCTAACAGAGCAATTCAGATAATATAATTAAGAAGGCATATAGAGAAGTAGCAAAAGATTATAATACTGTCAGGAAGCTAATAAAAAGGACCATAAAATGAATACTCTAATGGAATTACAATGAAATTTAAAAGAGTAGGGTTAATGGTCATTAGTCCCTGGAAGGCCTCTCATCCAGTGATAAATATAAGATACTTTTTAGGAGTGGATGGGAAAAAACAAAACAAAACAAAAAAAACCTTTTTTTTAAGGCACTAAATTTTCAGCAGAAAAGCAAAAGACTTGTATAAACTCTTCATGGAGATGTTTATAAAATTGTTGTTTTCCCCTTTTTGTCATTTTATTATATTTTGTTAGATTCTGACAGCTGTATAGCATAAGTAGGTTTTCCTTAAAGCAAAATGATTCTTCATATGCTCTGGCTTGTATTTAATGAACTATAGTATATTTTCCTTCTAAAAAATGGAACAAATTTCTGGAGATTAGACTTTGAACAGTACCTATTCAAACAGATTCATAAAACTTCAATCACAACATGAGCAAGTGGGAACATTGTATGACTACCTATCCCGTACCCGCCTTTTCTAAAAGATAAAATCCTTGGAAATTAAAGAAAAGACATGCAACATCTGTTTCAGATATTTTGAAGTTTGATGTACCCAGTACTGAGAGAAAGCGCAGAATTCTTAACATATATAGAAATAAGTTACAATAGTCTGTTCATAATAATGTTATAGTTTCCAATTTTAACTGTGGATCTTTTTTATTTCTTTAAATTGTTCTGTTCTTAATAGAAATTGTCTGATCTAAGCATAGGTATTAATTAACTGTTCCAAAAATATATGCCATTAATTCTTATTTTTGTTACTAAGAAATGTCTTCCTTAATGTCTATGTTTAATACAATATGCTGCATTAGTTAACAATGGAATGGAAATGTGAAACTTGATATTCATATATTTAACTTACAGTTTTACCCCTCAGGTTTTCAACCTACTTATTAATCATTTGTGTACTGAACAGAACACTATTCCCAAGTGAACAACAAACAGTGCTAAATTTAAATCGTCCAACCTTTGTTATTGGAAAGGAAGTCTTATAATTTGGAAATTAAAGTGTTTGTAATATGAGAATTTTTTTTCTCTACTATCAATTGCTAGAGTGAATACCTCTAAGATACATTTATTAGTGTGATTTTCAGTATGGGCATGTAGGCATGCAGGAAGAAGACAGAACAATTCCATAGACAAGGAACAACCTATAATAGAATTCCTTGGAGGACAGAGACAATTTAAAGCAGCTTCCCTCCTCACACATGAATTTTGTTGTGGCCTTAAAAAAAAAAAAACATATTTGAAGCACAGTTAATAATTTTATAAACATAAAAAAATGCAAAAAAAATAAAACAGACTATAACCCTGGGTGCTTAGAACCATGTTATCATCTAGAGAAATAGTGGAACCAGCAGAAGAAGGTGTTTGAAGGTTATGGTAGAATGAAACAGAAAGAAAGGGCATTGGGAGATGGGGCTGACTACCACCTGTCAGATATACCAACTACACCACCTGCCAGATGTTCACCCTGAGTAGGCAGCTAGGAACTCTGAGCACCTTCTCCTGGCAGTAAACTGAGAGTGATGCTTATTCTCTTCATACAGCTAGTAGGAGGAATACATGAAATGATGTAAGAGGATACACAGTACCTAAATCTTGCTTTATATCCAGCAAATATTTTTCCTCATCCCTGCAGTCTAAGGGCAGTAATGGTAGTTATTATCAATGCTGCTGTTTTGGGCTAAGAAAGAGGCTGACCATAACAAAATAAAACAAGTACAAATTTAACTGCTTTAGCTTCAAGAGTAAATATTAATGATGATCTAAGTCAGTGACTATCAACTAGGGCGATTTTGACCCTGGAGAACATGTGGCGATATCTGCAGACATTTTTGGTTGTCAGACTGGGCCAGGAACCTAAGGACAGAGTGACAATGGCATTTACTGGGTAGAGACCAGGATGCTGTTAAATATCCTACATAGGTCTACCCTATATACAGTATTACTGGACCCAAAGGTCAATAGTACTGAGTCACTCTGACCTAAATTAGTAAAGTTAATACACTTATCTTGTTTCTTCAGTGACTATCAATTATACAGTGCAGGTTACATGCTTTCCATTCTTTAGCAATTTTGAAATATGCAATAACACTCTGAATAGAAAATATTTATTTAATAAAACATCTATGCTGTTAATTACGTTGTGAATTGTCAAAACATTAGTAAAACAAGAGTGTCCTTATGGTTCATTAACTAAGACAGCTGTATTCTAGAATGTCTAAAAGTCTGTCTTCTTAATAAAAAGTAGCCCAATTCTTTTATCAGTTTAAGCCAGCAGTTCTTGACAATAGCCCACGAGAGACAATAAATTTCATCTCTTTTAAAAAGGCAAATCCAGAACTCTAAAGACAAACGGAGGGCAGAAAGTTAGCAGGGAAAAAAGGTAATAAATGTAGTGTGAGATCATTGTTTATTTGAATCAATAGTGATGAAGAAATTAAAGCTTTTTGAATCCCATGGAGCTACAAACCAGAGGAAACTGTTTAAAACATAACAAGAAGAGGACTATAATCAGCAAATCCTTTCACTTTCTATATATTTTGAAGTTTAATCCTGAAGAGAAATTAAATTTCTTCCACAGGTCTTTAGTAAGACTTCTGAATAATCCTTTGGACTTGATCTAGTAAAAAAAAGTATTAGAGGGAGCTTGTATTTCTTCAGGTGCCAATGGTAAAACACTATGTGAATGATGTAATTTCATACTGGAGTATATATAACAAAGGAAAAAGTAAAAAAGTTTTTGTAGACTTTATCTTACATTTTCCATCTTTAAGCCAGCCAAATGGGTTCTAATTCAATTTTATACATCTCTTAGGGCAAGAAACTATGTCCTCCAATACGGGCTGACCAATAATTTCTTAGGATGACTATATGTCCTTAAGGAGATTCTTCTGGGTCTGCCACTCACGGGATCCCTTCAACACTTCCTCAAGTCATTCATTATTCTGACCATTTACCTATACTTTTCTTTATATGTAGTCACAGCATTTAAAGACTTGTCTATCTGTCCTCACTCCCAGCCCAACACTTTAAGGGTTCTTTCTATTAAATGGCCTTGCTTGCCCCAATAGTTCCATAGAACTCCACATACACACAATGTAAATAGCCACTTTCTCTTCCCTGTCAATCAATGCCATCTTCATGCTTACAGGCAAAAAAAATGAATACAGCAGAATGGGAAATTTAGAATAGCATAGCTGTTTGCAAAAGAGAAAGACTCATAAATGCTGTTTGTGAAATATCAGTTGAAAACAACCCTGTTGGATAAAATTGTATGAGGTTTTTCAATATAAATTAAGTTTGGTCACCAAAAATAAGTTTAGTAATAGCTTTCAGATTTGATAAATTAAACAAAGTTATATGGTGTAAACATAAAATCTTGTAGTCCAGAAGATGTAATGTAAATAAAGTTTACAGTCAACAATACTGTTATAAACTCAAAGTTGCTAAGAAACTATATCTTAATTATTAATTACAAAAAATTAATGATATTTATGTGATAGAGGTATTAGCTAATATTACAGCGGTACCCATATTGCAATATATAAATGCATGAAATCAATAAATTCTCTATTAAAAACTACCATTGTGTTATGTTGATTATACCTAAAAAAAAAAAAAAGGTGGGATAGAGTTAAGAGATTGATCATCCCAGTTCTAATAAAACATGCTGTGCCTAAAAACATTTGTCTGGAACACTGTAAGTGCTCAATAAATGTAATTTTAATATATAAATACAGAGATATCTCAAAACCCAGCTCCAAAAATAAAATATGGATATGATATGTAGTTCTACTAATTCAACCATAAAATTTGTTATAATATCATTTAAAAACTCTATATTGGTACATCGTTCCCAATGACTAAATTGTGTTTTTAAAAAAATTCATAGAATGAACTCCCAAACCCAGTATCCTGAAGTGTAACTGTGTATTTGGAGACAGGGTCTTAAAAGAGGCCAGTAAGTTTTACAAAAATTATTAATATTTTTCTACACTAGAAATAAACAAAGAACCAATCAGAGACTATAATGAGAAATAAAATACCTTTCATAATATAAAGAGAAAAACTACAAAGTAGGAATCAACAAAGAATGTAAAATAACAGTTAATAAAAATGACATGATATGACCAAAACTAAACAAATGAAACAAAATAGAGAGATTCGGGGAATGTCCAAAACATAAAAGATAATTTAAGTTCAGGTAGATTGAAAAAAAAGAGGTTAAATTACTCTATAAGTAAGTTAATATCACAAGTAAAGGTAATAAATTGTGCAGTATATAAAAAAAATAATAAAGGTGCATTCTTATTTTTGAGTGGCACATACAAAATAGTACACCAGGGGTTAAAATAACTTATTATGAAAAGAACAGCTATGAATTTAATAAAGAAACATCTTGTACAATGTCTCACTTGTCATTTTTTGACATCCTGTGATAGTAGTGGAGTCCTAATTGATACTTTGAACAGTAAAATAGGCCTAAGAAATTGGGCTGGGTAATAATGGAATCATAAGTTAGAGACACCAGGGCAAATGAAACATAATGGAAATTAATTTTTACAAACATGATAAAAAGAAGCTTATCCTATGATACTTAAAATATCAGTATGAAAGCAGATGAAAACATCAAATGCTTTTTATTTTTACATATAAGCAAAACACATTTAAACTTGAAAAAGAGAATTTTCTAATGTTTATACAGCACAAAGAATAGGACCTTCACATTAATAGTACTATCAGTGAAGCTTCACTTGTGGTCAGAATGCTGATCTCTACTGACAATATTTGATTTCGACCATGAAATGCCTTCAGAGAAAAGAGCAGTGTCCAGGGGAACCATCTAAGTGCCAATTTCTATTTTGGATGACAAAATTATTACCCGGCAAAGTCACTTACCCTCTCTGGGTTCCAGTTTCTCATCTATGAATAAGGAAAGTAATCAAAATATTGATTAGCATTATCAATAATTTACTGGTTTATAGACCCTTAAGGAGAGTCTTATGAATACTAGGGATCTTCTTTTTTTACATGCTCAGAAAACTGTAAATCAAGTATAAGAGAATTCAAAGATCTACAAAATGTCCCTGAACATCTTATAAATACTGCTAACCAAACAAGTTCCTACAATTCATATCAAGTCTAAAAGAAAAACAAGTAGAGGAATGTGTCAATGAAATAATTAGGTTTCTGGTTATGACTGAGAATACATAAAATGACCATTTACTGAAAGACACAACACTGAAATAGAAATAGGTTTTAACAGAAATGGAAAAGAAAATGGGAGGTTATATTAATTTTGTACTTATTAACTTGAATATAATAAATTAAAAATGCAACTCATATATTCATGTGGAAATTTCAAATAGGAACTGGGTTATAAGGAAGTATGGTATTCAAAGCATAACTCTATGCTATGGACATCAATTTTTAATAGATTGTGTGTGTGTGTGTGTGTGTATGTGTGTGTGTGTGTATGTGCATTGTGGTTATTAAACCTCTGACTGGCATGGCAATGATGAAGAGAGAATTAATTCTAATGTTTAAATGCTATGCAGAGAGTAACAAATATACAATCAAAACAAAAGGAAAAACCAAAAAGATAAGCATACTGTTGTGTCATACAGTTAAAAACCCTGAAAGCATTCCTTATGAATGAATGAATGAATGAATGAATAAACAAATCTCCTTTATCTGTGATCTGACAGGTTTCCATGATCTGATAAGGCTTGGATAAAGGATCACATATTTGAGTTTATGTCCTCGATTAAGTACAACCTGAAAAGTCACATGCACAGAAAGTCAAGAGAAGTTGTTTCAAGGCAGGTTAGTCAGCAAAGGCAAATACTAATTATTGGTAAAAATAAATGAGGAAAGAAAGATAAATACTGGATTTAATAGCAAGATGGAAAACACCATAGAACTCTGGAGGTGCTATATTAAAGATGTGTTGAGGATAAAAGGGCAAATTGGAGTTTGCTGAGGCATACACATAAAGTAAAAAAAAAATGGAATTACTGACATCAAAACATGAGCCAGACTTTCAAGAAATTTAGTTATGTAAGGTGGTAATAATAAAGAATAACTTTTTAAACATTCAGCCATGTACGGAATAGTTGGATAAAGATGAAGAATAATTTTGGGGACATATCATTGTTGTTTTAATAGAAAAAACTCCTGTTTTACCCGCTGCTCCCCTTAGCAGTGTATTTCAGTAGATCTGCCTGTTCTGCTCCCCACTCTGTCTCTGGTGAATCCTCCCACCCCCCTCACTCTGGCCTCCACCCTAGTTCTTCTATGTAAAAATAAATAGAATCTTTTTTTAAAAAAGAAAGCTAGTAAGAAGGATATGGTTATAAGAACGACAGGTTGAATGCCAAAACCTGAAAGTATTATTAGTATATTATTACTAAAAAGAAAAGAGTGAAAGTACTTAGAGCATAAAACAGAAGAACAATCCTAGAAGAAAAGGGACAGTTCCTTTATTATGGTAACAGAAAGGCAGGTAGACTAAAATGTGGATAGGTTTGTACTATTGGATGAATGAGTGATGATGAATGATGATTGTATGAAGATGAATGGGCACAAAGATGAATAAGTAATGGCTTCCATTTTCTGTGAAAGATAATGACAGACATTTTTTGAGAGTGATAGTCATGTCTCGGTGAAGTAACTGGAGGATTTTTAAAATTCTCCGCTCCAAAAAAAATGTAATAATAATGTATTGTGAAAATTAGAAAAGTCTACCAGAGTAGCACAGAACTTCCACTGTTGAAGTCTATTTACAACTGTTTGTGGATTTTTAGAAGAAAGCATCAGCTCTGTTGAGTGACTTTCACCAACAAACAGTTCTAGGTATATTGAATAGACAGTAGGGAGCTTGCTAGTTGTATCTATTCAGAGTCACGAAAGAACTGGGATGGGGGAAGGGAAAACAGAAGATGAAGCGTGCATTAATGATATTTCCAGAAGATTCACTGCAATTATCAACCTGTAGCCTAAGTTAGAGAATGAGGACAGTGAACAAAATAATGCAGATGAATTGACAGAAAGAGGTTATAATGAAGTGATCAAACAAGCTGGTAGGAGATGTTATGGTCTATGAGGTTTTGAATCAATGATTTTGAAGGTGGAGCAACCAGGTGTGTACGGTTTAGAGTCTGTCCCTGTCCTGAATTAGTAACCAGAAAAATACTTGGAGTCAAAATTTACCTATCCCCAACTTTTCTCTCCCCTTAGTAATCTCTCTATATGGAATGTTTCTCGGTAATTCTCTTTCTATGAAGTCATGCTTTGACGATGTCAGAAGCATAGTTTATCTTGGATTTGGCTATGACTATAATGACCAACTTGATACAATAAACTAGATCATTATTCCCTCCAGTCTCTAACTCAGTCCTAATCTTCCAAATTTTGGTGAGATCTTCTAGATATAAACACTGAAACATTAGAGTCATCTTTGACTCTGCTTTCCCATGCCCCTCGTATTCAATATTAAAACATTCTCTTTAGGACACTATCCTATCTCTCTAGATCTGTATCTATAATCCATTGCATAGAAATATAACATTTATTATCTGCCAATTTATAATAATTATAATTTATTCTAATTGTAAAAGAAATATAAACTGCAATTACAAGATTTGCAAGAGTAAGTTATTTAAATCTTATAATCTAGAAATAACTAACTCATTTCCTTCCAGCATTTTTAATGCATGAACATTAACTTGCATCATTTTAATATAATTAACAGCATTATATGCTGTTGCAGATTTCTGGCATAGTTTTGCTTAATATTTTTATCAAGGCTATAATTTTTCTCAGAACCTACTAATTTATAATTAGACAGGTTGATAAAAAATCAGTATGGAAAGTTGCTTAAAGAAGCACTATGCCCCAGAGATTCTAATTCAGTAGGGAACAAATACTCTATTATAACCATACTCTCCAAGTTCCTAAAACTATGAAAACTTTATTGATTTCTTTACACACCCTGGAAGAAACAACTGGTTGCATTTTCTACACGTTTATCAGCATACTTAGCTAACTCAGCTCTGTTTTTCATAGCACCCACACTAAGAATCCTGGATGAATCCCATTGTCAACTCTATTTTTACCAGACACTGTGTCCCAGTCATTCAATTCACTATCACTATAAATTTAAAAATTCTTTAATTATCTCTAAAATCACTAATGATCTCCTAATTAGTAAATCTAATTTACGTTTTCAGTCTTAATATATGATCAAACCTTTGCAGTATTTACACTGCTGTGCTTAAAACTCACCTCTTCTTGCTTAAAATTAGCCTTCACATAGATTCCACAAGCACTTCTGTTTTTTGATACTCTGGTGTCTGGCCTTTCTCAATACCATTCCCAGGCTCCTCTTTATCTACCTACTCTTTTAACAATCTTACCATAGACAATTCTCTTCCTCTCCAAACTCACTTATCATTCTTGTATTCTCCAATACAAGCATTTAGATATCTCCACCTGAAAATTACACATAATCCTGATATTTAACAGCTCTAAACTGACCTATTGTTTTCTCCTTAAGAAAGAGGGCAAGGCAGGCCCAGTATACTCTACAAGGTCATCACCAGTTCTGGTCATGCTCTATTATAACTCCTCCCCCTCCCCTACATATAATAGGTCACAAAGTTTGAACTAAGACACAGGATCAGATCATCATATCAGTCTCCCATGAAAAAAGATTAGAGTTTCATTAATAATTTAAAGAACAATCCCACATGATGTCTTAGTTCCTTCTTTCCCATATAGGCTCCGAATATGGAAGAAGGTTACAAGTTTTGGGGGTTCTTCAAACAAAGCAAGGCATGTAAGTGATGAAATTTATATACTACATTTACCCAGGGAAATGAATGGTTTGAATGGTATCCTGCAGGGAGGTATGTCTTATAGACTTACTTATTTACTGTAAATCATTCTTTATTGGGGCTTCCCTGGTGGTGCAAGAACTCAAGTTATCACCAGCAACTGCCACCTGAGTCCAATCCCTCACTAGGAGATAACCCACATGGCTCAGCAGATCTTTCCTGTCTCACCCACTCCTACCCTCAGCAGTGTATTTCAGTAGATCTGCCTGTTATGCTCCTCACTCTGTCTCTGGTAAATCCTTTCACACACTCACACACACACACACACACACACACACCCTCTGGTCTATACTTCAGTTCTCATATGCATAAATAAATAAAAATCTTAAAAAAGCAATCTTTACCTAAAGTCATCTGCCAAAGACCTTTACTAGATAATGTCTCTTCTTCCTAAGGTCATCTGCCAAAGGCCTTTACTAGACAAGGTCTCTTCTTTCTAGAAATGTCATTCATCTGTTTCCTGGACAATCAAATGACAAAATTAGATCAGGTCACCTGTCTTATTTTCTTTCTCCCAAATTGTCCTCCTCGTAAAGGAACTCAATGAATCTGAGACCAACAACTTCATGTGTTAACTATTTGCTCTCAAAGTCCATTACACCACGTGATGCACTAAGATTCTTGCTTACTCCCTATTTCTGTTAGAGCAGAATGACTCATCAAGAGCCCAAACCTTTTTAATAACTACCAGCTAACCAAATAGCTTCAGTTTCCCCAATCCCATGTTTCAATCTGTCCCCACAGTTGTTTTTAAAAATGCACATTTGATCATATAACTTTCTGGTTTAAAATTCTTTGCCAGATATACCGCATCTATTTTCCTCTGCCTGCATTTCCAGATGTTACCACTAACACATCCCTGATCATACTCCCAGCCAAATCAAACAGTTATCTAACATACCGTCAGCAAAGTTCCTAAGCTCTCACTTGTCTATAGTTCTATCAATAATTTGTAATGTTATTCCTCTGAAATGTATACTAGTAGTCCAACAATAAAAGAAGAAACCAAGAGTAACACCATTAACAAAAGTAATACCATTAACTTAAAGGGTTAGATATGAACATTTCCCTGGTTTACTTCATAGCTCTTCTCCTTAAGCCCAGTCATATTAGATCTCTAATGATCCATCACATAGCTTCCCTAATTAAATCAATAAATATTTGCTAAGTGACAGTTTAGTGCCAGAAACAATGTGAGGTTTAACTGAGTAAGGCACAGAGAGTAAATCTAATTTTAAAAAAGAAAATATCATTCTCTCTATTTAAAGAAATCACCAGTTTCAATTTCATTTTAAGACTTACCTGCTACATATCATCCTTTACTAGTAGGCATCAATCAAGAAGTAGAAGACTGTTAAACGCAGTGTGCAACTTCACTCCATAAGGAAGAGAGAACATGTCAAATGTGAAATTATCCTCTTAATTTGATTGACTAAAACATCAATATGAGGTTAACAGTGAATTTCTCTAAGGAGTTAAAAATCACCTGGCAACTGCTACCATTCATGAACTTTTGTAGAATTATTAATTATAGCAGTGGACCTTTATGTTCTTTTTCCTACATGTGTCCAACATACACTTCATTGACTTAAATTAACATCCCAAAGCCAGACAAACATTCCTCACCTAACAAGTTCCTCCACCTAAGGGTTGATCTGTATCCTACCTGTTACAGAGAATGAGATAGTACCTTAACCAGTTTCTCTCTTAAGTTTTATATTAAACCAATTTATGTATTGTACTACTAGTTCAATTTCCATAGCACAGGCTAAGGGACCGCAAATGCCTAATAAGTATCATCTCATTTATGTTCAAATCATTCTTCACATGAGAAGTGGGGAAGTAAAAGCAAAGTATTAAATGACTTTCATGAAATCAAATACTCGAAAGTGACAGAAGCAAAAGATAAATCATTATCCTCTGATTTTCTCTAATCTTTCCAGAATCCATCCACGCTTTAGCATTAACTCCACCTAAAGTCGTCTTACAATTTAGAATGAATTTCTTTATCCTGGACTCTAATATGCCCATTTTGAAATTATATATTTCCTCAATTTAAATATCACTGAGGTATCTTTTATTATCCAAGGAGTGATCCTACACTTTTCCCCATTGATAAGGTATACTAAATATGGTGAGGTTAAAATTATTAGTTTCATTTCTATTATACACACATAATACACAAAGGAACCTACATAAAGGGAGTTATGCAGTGATATCTTGGCAGAAATAAGACTTGCATAAATATAAGTGTACTTGCGGGTAATTTCAGCAAAAATTACCATTTTTCAGATTTCCTCCTCAAATTCCATGAGGTCCAGCGTATGTGTCACACAGTGCATGGGTCTGGTGTATACTAGAATGAAGAAGTTAAGTAGCTGGAAACTAAATTTCTTTCTTCCACTGACACAAGCTTCTGGATGTGATCCATGTTGTGCCAATCAGTACAATCAATTGCACCAATCTGACACACTTTCATTCAGAATCCATGGACAGTGAGGTGAGGGCCTCATGGTAAGCAGGGAAAGTTGCCTGCAGTTATGCTGGCAGATTCTTTATGCTGCATTCTCTGATGGTGGCAAAGGCAGCAGTATCTTCAGTACTAGTTCTCTTTTGTTGTTTGGAATCTTTCCTTTGAGTTCAGTCTACAGTCTGTTTCTTCAACCCTTCCCATGAGTCTATAAAATATGTATATCCTTAATAAATCCCTGTCAGCATAAACTAACTAGTTTTCATTTAGTTTTATTGAGCTAAGAAATAAGACTTACAGTAGAGAATATGGTTATGAATTGTAATAGAGAATACAGCTCATCAGTGCAATAACAAAATCTGAAATATGGTTTAATATAGCAAAGGAGCAGTCAGGTGGTTGTTCACAAGAGAGATGCTACAGTTAAGAGAGCTGGCAGCATTTATCACGTGATGGTGACCATTTAGTCAAATTGTGATCTGCTTTACTTATAAGGTAGACACATGCCAACTAAAGTAGTTACACAAGATAAAGGACAAAGAAAGTTCAGAATATTGGTGTGTAGTGTTTACTTTCTGCTTTTTTCAGCAAAGTGTTGTAGGAAAGACCCACCTTGCAAATATTCCAGAAGAGGCAGAAAAGAACACAGATCTTCTAAAGGGGCTTCTATATTCTACTTTTGCCTGAAGTCTAAAAGAGAAGTTGAAAGATGACCCTATAATTTGGAAATTTGTGACTTTGACAAATCTAGCTATTTCAATATCACACACTGAAGCAATTAAAAAATTGTGGTTATATATTAGCAAGTAATCTATCAAGAACTTAAAGAGCTATGTCAAAAATGAAAGAGCTGGTCAAAGTTTGAGTGAACATTCAAAATAACAAGTATCATAGACTGAAATGTTAAAATAGATAAAATATCCATGTATTTCACAAATATACTTGAGAGAAAGAAAAAGGGACAAAACAAAAATAAATTGACAACTATAAATAAGAGACATTCTACAGGGGAAGGGGGGGGGAGACCAAAAAAGGAGGGCGGGAAGAGCACAAGGGACTATGATGATGGTGCACGGGTGAATTGGTGGTGGAAAAAATAGGGGGACTGCACCTGGGAAAAGGCGCACAAAAATGAACAATGAATGTAAAATGAACAATGATGTAAAATACATATAAATAATATATAATAATATATAAATAAATACCAAAAAAATAAAAAGAAAAACAAAGTAATGGAAAGAGAGACAGAGCAAAGGAAGGGAAAAGGATGAAGGGGGGGGAGGTTGATTGAAAAAAGAGGCAGCAGCAGATAAGAAGGAGGAGAGAGATAAGGATGATGAATGCCACGACAGGAAGGAAAAAGAAAAGCACTGACATACCAAAAATGTCACAACTCACTGATACTGAAAAATAGCTAGAAATAAGAAGCAAGTGTGCATTTGTGCTTCCTTTCCTGTATGAACTCTACCTTAAGTAGCTCTTAATGATGGAGGAGATATAACGCAAAGTAAGATTAGAACTAGACCCACACAAGAAAAAGTGGGGGTAGAAGAAATCAACATAACCATTAGCACAATCCTTAAGTGCCAGCTCCTAATTTACAAAGCATAGGCAGGAGCTAGAAGGTAGTCTAGGGGCAAAGATATAGAGATTGAGCCCATTGTAGAATCTCTGGTCTCTTTTCTAATTCTACTTAGCCAGTAAACAGACAGCCATCCTCAAAGATGAGCCCCTCCCAACTGAAAGAAGGCTATATCAGTGCCATCCGTGCAAGAACTTGGGGCAGCCATTTCTCTGCCCACCTGTGCCTATGCAGGTGCTTTCCTTTACCAACTCTGTCCCTCTGCAGGGCAGAGGCCTGCCTGTCTGCCCGTGACCTGCACCATGCAGGCCTCTCTTAGCAAGCCTGCCCCTCAGCGGGGCAGCCCTTTCTGCTCACTTGTGTCTGTACAAGTGTCCTTTACTTCCTTATCCTAATAAACCTGTTCTTTAAGTATAACTGAGTCTCTGTCTCGTGGAGAAACTTGTCATGTGCTGCCCAAGGGAGCTCTGGTGAAACCTTTCCCAGAGTGAACCCAAGGACTCCGCTGTGCTCACAAATCCGTCGGAAAAATGACATCATTAAGACAATGTTCTTCATTACAAAATTCCACCTAACACATGAGGGGGGAAAATGACATAATTAGAAAACCACAATTTTACTTCTTCCCCTGGCATCAGGCCATGGTCACCATAATAATATTATAAAAGAAACATTTGATGGGAACTTACAAGTAAGGGATTAGATGGACACCACTTCACCTCCACCAATTTATGAGCATTAAGAATGAGACAATCTGATGCTTTGAAATGATCACCTGTTAACTAACATATTAATGGAATACATAGAGTGACCTATGGAGAGTCTTGCACAAAAAAAGAAAAAAAGTTGCATCAGGCTGAGTTAACAGTAACTTACAGAAAGTATAGGAACAAAGGAACCATTGAAATTATATTACTAGAAAGCAGACAGCCATATCTGAAACACACAGCATTAATCAGATTCGAATATCCTATTTCTATAAAATAACTGATGCATTAAATGTAAGAGACAGAGACAGAAAAAAAAAAGAGGAGTTATTCCACATTGACAAAAGTCACATAAAACCATATACAATCCTAGGTTTATTTAAAAAAAAAACTATAGACATTTTTGAGATATTGGAATTATGATTATGGATCATGTACTATAGATATAGATGCACACATATTATATATATGTGTCTGTGTGCATATATATGCACACATATCATATATAGGTGTGTGTGCATATATATATATATATACTCTAATAAGTATATATTAGAGTATATATAAGTATATATATAATATATATATATACTCTAATTATCAACTCTAATAAGATAAGTTATATATATATATATATATATATAACTTATCTTATTAGAGTTGATAATAGTAGTTAGGAAAGAAAACATCCATTTTTTGTTTTAGATACTAAAGCATGTTGGAGTGAAATATATAATATTTTGGGTTTGCTTTAAAATGTTTAAACAAAGGGCCTCCCTGGTGGCGCAGCGGTTGAGCGCTGCGCTGTGGAGCTGTCGGCAGCAACTACGCGAGTTCGATGCCCAGCCAGGGAGAATCCCACATGGTGGGGCAGACCTCTCCTGCCTCGCCCGCTGCTCCCCTCAGCAGTGTACTTCTGATCTGCCTGTTCTGCTCCCCGCTCTGTCTCTGGTGAACCCTCTCGCCACCCCATGCCTCTGGCCTGTACCCCAGCTTGTATGTATAAATAAATGAATCTTAAAATATATATATATATATATATATATATATATATATATATATATCAGAGAGGTGAAGTGCTATTTTAATTATTGTCGAATCTAGGAGATGAATATATGCGAGTATTTTTAAACAATTCTATGTTTTTTCATTGTGTTTAAATTTTCATAATAGAAAATGTTCAGCTTAAAAAACAACAGCAAGAACAAAATTTAGCTATCAAACTGTAACCTCAGCAAGTGGTAGGACACTTTCATACAAGGTGACCGCACTGCTTACAAAGTTGGCATCATCCTCCTCAACCATTAGTTTAAGAGAAGAGAAAATGAGTGAGTCACAGTGGCTACAAAATAGTCTTCAAATTTAAAAATCACTTTACATAAGTTTTTGGTTGTTCTTAATTCATTCAAGAAACTGTAAAATACAATTTGAAGGAATCTTTTGCCAAAGAAACTATAAGAGTGACTATCAGCAACTTAGCTTGCTTAATCCTAAAGCAACTGGCAGCATCCTGAAACTCCAAAGTGAGGAAAGGAGACTGAAATCTCTGTAGTTAGATTCTTGCCCCAAACCTGCCTCAGCCATGGCCACAGGGAATAATTAATGTGAAAGACTGCCTTCAAAGGAAAAAAAAAAAGTGGGGGGAACAAAATGATCCTTGCCAATAGGCAAGGGAGCTGTATTCTAAGGAAGAACCAGGTTCTGTCAGATAGGTTTAACAAGAAATTTATTCTACTGCCCCTAAAGAGGGGCTTTGCTGTGTTGCACAGCAGAATTTGCTCTACACCAATGCTATTGTGTTTTTCCCATTCTTGGAACAAAAGTTTTCACTGACACCAGCCTGCAGCTATTTAATATTGTTTATTGAGTACACTGAGGGCAAATAGCACATATTAATGTATCAATTCACAGGTAACCATTCCACAAGGAATAACTTTCAAACCTCATGCAATGTACCATCCATCACCCAAAGATGGAGGCAAGGCAGATGTGACTTGGGTTTCCCCTTTGTGAGGAAAGCTAGTATATATTCATTTACATGAAAGGAAATTTCATCATATATGTAAGGTCATATGTTGGTGATGTTATTACCATGACTGGAATTTTAATAGGGAAATAAACTGAGCAAATTGAGAGACTATAGTGGCTCCTCGACCAGCTTAATCCAAATCTTTACAATACCCTTCCAATCTACAGACTAGAGAGCTAAGATGCTACATTTTCATCATGAGTAAACAAGAATGAAATATCACTTTTCATTTATATTTGCAACAATCAGAAACTGAATTTTGCCAAATTTTGGCAAGGAAGTAGAGATAGAGATGCTCATGGACTATCCTTAGAAGTGAAGACTGTTGCATTCATTTGGAGAGTAAGCTGCCAGTACTTAATTAAATGAAATATGACCTAGCAATTCTCTACTGAGATGCATATTTCAAGGAATTCTCCACAGGCCGATGGTGGACTTGGCCTGATCAGGTTAAAGGAAATTTGAGTATATATCAGTGGGAGAGAAGTAAATTAGGTAAAATATATACCAGAAAGTAATATGCCGCAATTAGACACAAACAATTATCTTAGAAGGGCACGTGAAAAATTACTATATAAATTACAACAATAGTTTATCATCACTATGCCTCCTTCCTCTCACATTCACTGAAAGTTGCCATTGTAATAACATTTTTTATCCAAACCAGAATTCACTTTAGGATTATACCTCCACATGCAAAGAGACACCCAAGCTGCAGCCTTCACCAGCTAAGCAAAGAGTTGAAATATCAGAGAATTGTTTCTAAATGACTGCTAGCATCTGCCTTAGATCACTCAGCTTTCTTCAATTCCCTGGACTTTTAGCAACTAGAAAATTATATTCAAAATGTGTGAGTAGTTTCAATAGGAGCTGATTGTATTGA
Organism: Scalopus aquaticus; assembly: GCA_004024925.1. Lineage (NCBI taxonomy): Eukaryota > Metazoa > Chordata > Mammalia > Eulipotyphla > Talpidae > Scalopus > Scalopus aquaticus. The sequence goes on along the minus strand of PVIJ01002229.1, from coordinate 45,327 downwards.
AAGATAACATAATGTTCCTGAAATTGTAGAAATATGTCTTGAATCTAAAAAAATCTAGCTTAAAATGTTTGGCCAAATACCCAAACTCTGAGCAATGTTTGAGCTTACATGGCCCTAAGACAATTTGTTCTCTTGTATAAAACTGCTATAAGTCAAAGTTAAAACCTATATCAGAAACAGAAATATAGAATATGATTAAGAGGTGTTTTGCCTAAATAGATCTCATAGTTTGGGACAATAACCAAAAGTATCAGTATCATTAATTGTATCAAAAATGACCAGCGACCAGTACTAGAGCTAAGAGTGGATATTATTTCCCTCTGCAACAATAAATCAACTAGAATAAACTTATTTTAATAATGTATGACAATGGATTTTACACTTAGTAGTCAATAGTCAATATTTTTTTGACTTTTTTTTTTAAAGATTTATTTATTTATACATACAAGCTGGGGTACAGACCAGAGGTGTGGGGCAGCGAGAGGGTTCACCAGAGACAGAGCAGGGAGCACAACAGGCAGATCAGAAATACACTGCTAAGGGGAGCAGCAGGTGAGGCAGGAGAGGTCTGCCACACCATGTGGTATTCTCCCTGGCTGGGTGGCAAACTCGCATCACTGCTGCCGACAGCTCCACAGCGCAGCACTTAACCGCTGCGCCACCAGGGAGGCCCTTTTTTTTGACTTCTTTGAAAATACAATGGAAGCTTTTCTGAGCAAATCTGAATAGGTATTGTTATAAATATTCTCAAAACAGCAAGAGGAAGGGCCTCCCTGGTTGTATAAGGGTTAAGTCTCAGCACTATGACGCTATCCTATCTGCAGCCACTGCAGCATGAGTTTGACCCCCCCCCCCACCCAGGGAGCTTCCTGAGCTTCCCACATGGCACAGCAGACCTCTCCTGTCTCACCCACTACTCCCCTCAGCAGTTTACTTCAGTAGATCTGCCTGTTCTGAGCCTCACTCTGTCTCTGGTGAATCTCTCACCCTTCCACCCACACCTCTGGCCTACACCCCAGTTGTTGTATGAATAAATAATTGAATATTAAAAAAAAACAAGAGGAAGTTTGGTTCTTGGAGTTAATAATGTAGAGAAATAAGATTAAGTCATGTATTTTGATGCCCTGGGGTTAATAAATAACAATAACTAATACATGCTGAACATTTAATCTGTGCCTATCTGATACACTTCTAAATGTTTTATATAAGTTACTTCATTTAATTCTCATAACACACCTTTAAGTATTATTGTTTCCTCTCTTTCCCTTCAGAAGAAAAATAAAATCATTTTCTTAAGATTACAAAGTTAGAGCCAGAATTTGTCAAAGAATCCAACTAAAAAGTATTAAATCATTCATAATGTTCAGGGTTTTTGCTTCTTAAGAGTGGGAGCCAAGACATTCTAGTACTCTCTTCCTAAATACAGCACTAATCTCCCTGTACCAGAAACTAGATAATATGTCTAATTATACAAAATTATGAGAAAGAACAATATACTGTGAATTCCATTATTATAACTGGTGAAAGAAAAGAAAGTAACACAACCAAGTGGTTAGATCACTCACTATTCTTGGACCTGAAATCAACCCTATAGATATCTTTACTATATTTTTTGTTATAGTTTACTCATTTTTTTCTCAGTGTAAGTAGGACTTAAAAGGAGAATGGTTACAATATGGTAGATTACATTTCTAAGTTTAACTGTTGAAAAAACACTGAAGTCAATTCAACTGGTGAGTAAACACTGACTTAATGAGCATCCTATTAGTTATCACAAAGCTTTGCTAATGCCAGAAAAGTTTATTTGTTGTGATTAACCACCTTCATACAAGGTCAGTAATATAAGTAAAATTAATATTGTAATATCGATTAAAATAGTAATGTTGTTAGAGGTGATTTAAGGTACCTTTAAAAAATGAAAACCAGGGATAACAATACAGACTAAGTTGGATACTCACCTTTGTAATTATCTACCAGCATAACCAGATACTTCCTGAACTTACATTATACTATAGGAGGACCTAACCATATCTGGTGACAGTAGCCACTGCACATTCTAAAACATTTTGAAAGGTAAGTACTCAACAGGGTGATTGCTGGTAGACTGCAGCACTGGACATTTTCCCATCTTTCACTCACACACACACACACACACACACACACACACACACCAGCTAATTTTTTATCCTTCTAGCTCAGCAACCACTGAAATATAGAGTGTCTCTGTGCATGCAAATGTGTGTATGTTTACAACTCTAACAACTTCATTTATAATATTTTATTCTGTTCCATATATGAGCTAACATTTAACGTATTTTCATTTTTTACAGATGTCTTTGTAACAATTTCTCTGTTTCTTGCTGATACACTAAATAAACCCTCTTATAAAATAATTTGCAATTACATAAAGCCTACTGTGATCACCTCAAACAAATAAAGCCCCAAGTTGTAGTCTGGTAACTACTCAATAAGTACAATTTAAACTAAGTGAAATTAAATCTCAACTCAATAGCTACCTTATTGGAATTTCTTACAAGTCTGGCTCATTCACTCATTAATTTTTACTTTCATTAAAAAAAATTTACCATAGTCCATAAATATTATCATAGTCCATTAGACTCCAGATCGTCCCCCCCCCTTTGCTTCCCCTATCACTACCCTCTCCTCTCTCAATTACAGTCAGATATTTCTGGTTTGCTTTGGTTTAGTTGTGTCTATTTTTTTGTTTTGTTTCCTTATATTCCACATATAAATTACTATGATAAAAATTCATGGGCGCTTTGTTGGTAGGTATGGTGTGGTAACATATATGTGAAAAAGTACCATTTATATCCCTAAATAATAAACAGTGGGTAAAGCAATGTTACCTCAATAAATAATAATACAACTAAAAAACCCCACATATTTATTGAGTTATTAATGTATTACTAGTCATTGCACTGAGGACTGAGAAGTGAGACCCAGAGTCAGTTATTTAAGAAAAGGTAAGCTATTATGGAAGGTCAACATGAAAAGGAATAATTATATGATCCAGCAATCTCTCTTCTGGATATATGAAGTGAAATGAAAACAGGATATCTAAGAGATACCTGCACTCATATTCATCACAGTATTATTCACAATAATTAAAATATAGAAACAACTTAAGTACTTATAAACATACGCACCAACAAAGAAGATGTAAGATACACACACACACACACACACACACACACACACACACACACAGAGGAATATTATTCAGTTACAATAAAGAAAGAAATCTTACCATTTGTGAACACCTGAATGGACTTGTGGGCATTAAGCTAAGTGAGATAAGAGAAAGAAACACAAATACTGTATATCACTTAAAGTTTTGAGTTGTTGGAAAAGTCATAACATGGTTTTTCTATGTTTTTCAAAGAAAAAAAATACATCATAACTTTTCCAACAACCCGAACATATGTGGAATCTAAAAAAGCCAAGCCTGTAGAAACAGAAAGTAGAATGGTAGTTATCAGAGATAGGAGAGATGTTGGTTAAATGAAGTAAACCATATAAAAACTTAGAAGAGTATCAGACAGGCACAAATTAAATGTTCAGTTTTTATTAGTTTATTAACCAACAAGGATCTCTAGATGAACAAATTCTGGGGATCTAATGAGTAGCATTTTGATTATCGTTAATAATACTGTACTACATACTTGGAAATTGCTAACAGAGCAAACCTAAAAAGTTCTCATCATAAAAAAAGAAATGGCGGGGCCTCCCCGGTGGCGCAGCGGTTGAGCGCTGAGCTGTGGAGCTGTTGGCCGTGAGCGATGCCTGTTCGACGCCCAGCCGGGGAGAATCCCACATGGTGCGGCAGACCTCTCCTGCCTCACCCACTGCTCTCCTCAGCAGTGTATTTCTGATCTGCCTGTTCTGCTCCCCACTCTGTCTCTGGTGAACCCTCTCGCTGCCCCATGCCTCTGGCCTGTACCCCAGCTTGTATACATAAATAAATAAAATTCTAAAAAAAAAAAAAAAAAGAAATGGCAATGGCAATTATGTGATGGAAGTGTTCACTAATACTATAGTGTAATTATCTTGTAATATATAGGTTTATTAAATCAACACCTTGTATACTTTAATTTTAAAAATGTCATATGTCAATTATATCGCAATAAAACAAGGGGGCGAATAAGATAGATCAAGAAAGAAAAGAATAATTTCATATTGCAGGAAATGTAATGAACGTTCTAAGTCTACTACGAAAAGAAAGGGAAATGTAGAAACTAAATGCAGAAGAATTCTAAGCAAGGGGTCACTCATTTCTACAGAGTCAAGACACCAAGGGTACACTGTAAAAGCAATGGGTTAGAATATAAAATCAATAATCAATAATACAAGCGCAGCAAAAAATGCTTGAAATATTTTTATATTGAAATGGCAGACTATAACTAAAGTAGTTAATCAAATTTTATGAGAAATGTACAGATTCTAGGCACAGAATACCTACATTCAAACCATCATTACCCTTAGTGCTAATAAAGTAGTGAAGTGACCTATTTGAGTGACTTTAAAAATCTTGGGGTAAAGTTATTCTTATCCTTAGGTAAATCCATGTAGAATCTCTGGTAGTATAGCCTCTTATTACTTAATAACAAACTGTATTTTAGAAACCACCAACATTTCATACAGGATTGTGGCTAGCAAGTGCTGAAAGTTCACCTAAATAGCCTGACGTTAATTCAAAAGGGACTTTAAAAATGACACATGTAATTTAATCTATATTGAAAGATAATCTAAAATTCTACCTTCAAGACCATTTGTGTATATATATATTTCTTTCCCTATAATACTTTAAGGTTTTAAAATTACCAGAAGCTAACAACACTGAGCAAGCATTTGACACTTTTTAAAAATATATAATACCAAGTATATAATTTAATATCATTACCCAATATTTAGGACCTTTAAATCATATACAAGTAACAAAATTTATTTCAACTAAAAGTCTCTTCATTTTCAACCTTATTTAAAAACATAAAATGTGCTCTATTATATATAAGGTAAAAATGAATTTTCTGCAAAAGAGAATATAACTACCTTACCACTACTTAAGTTTATCTTGGTTTATCAAACATAAAAACATCACTTGTTCCCCAAAAAAAGCTAACTTTATTTGAATGGTGTCTATTCTTTTGTTTTAAAAATATTCATGAGCATAGTAATCTTAGACAACAAAAAAATGAAATCTTAACAGCAAAGGAAGATATAAAACATATTATAGTCTTCTGAAATTTTAATATAGATTAATAAATCTTAGATTCTTTTATATACAGGTTACACCATCTTTTTTACTTATGGAATTAAATTCTAATACTCAGTGGACATTGAAATATAGTTGTCAAATACACTGTATGAAACAGGCATTATTTTTAAAAGTTTGGAGTAAGATGGAACTATTCAAATTTCAGCTCATCCCTATAACATCTCCACAACCCAGGGCTCGCTCTTAACCTTTTCAAATACAGTTTCTCAACTGAAGTATTAGAAAAATAATGCCAAGCTCAAGGAACATTTCCAAAAGTAAGTCAACTAATATCTATGAAACATTCATCCCCAAACTAGGTATACAGTAAATATTCATTTTATTATACACCTTGTATTTTAAAAACTCAGCATTTTTCTAAGAAAAAATACTCAATATTTTTGGCAAAAGACATACATTACATTTCTATCATTTAAGATCTCGATAAAAAAGTGTTTATGTCATATAGAAAATATTAAAAGTACTAAATGCATAAAACAACACAGGAAGCAAAAAAATATACAAATCATCTATATATTCTGACCATAACTTTTAAAAGTTCCATCTGTCATATACATGTGAATAGAAAAGAGACTGGAAGGAAATGACTCAGCTTGTATTAGCTTACTGGTGGTGGTTTTGAAAATTTCACTTATGTTTTATAAATTTCCTAATACTGCATGTATTATTTTCAGGATCAAGAAAGGAACACTTTGGGGGCCTCCCCGGTGGCACAGCGGTTAAACGCTGCGCTGTGGAGCTGTTGGCAGTGGCGACGCGAGTTTGATGCCCAGCCGGGGAGAATCCCACATGGCGCGGCAGACCTCTCCTGCCTTGCCCGCTGCTCCCCTAAGCAGTGTATTTCTGATCTGCCTGTTCTGCTACCCGCTCCATCTCTGATGATCCCTCTCACCGCCCCACGCTTCTGGCCTGTATCCCAGCTTGTATGTATAAATAAAAAATAAATCTTTAAAAAAAAAAGAAAGAAAGGAATACTTTGGAATGATACCAATCATTTTCACATTATTAAGCTAATGCCAGCTAATAATTTATGACAAAATATATAACGGTTGATGCTAATTTCACACATATTTCTTGTTTTTCAAAGAGGACTTTTTTTTTTATTAACTAAAGCATACAGATATACTCTCACAAGCACATACACAAACTGTGAGTTCCAACATTCTAAACTACAAAAGAAAGAACTTTGCCAAATTAGATTTGTAGTGTCATTCAGTCTTTCAGATGCATTATCTACATAAAGATTGACCCACAAGGAGCTGTTGAAAGGGTAGCAGGGAAAGTCAAATCTATAACACTATCAAAAAGATCAAATTTAGAGATAGTATTAACCCAGACATGAAAATTTAATGTCCTTAATAGGAGTCAGGCCATTCACAGCCTCTAAACATTTTGCTTGCCAAGTTTTTTTGCCATTTTCTGTCTGATTTATTATTGCAACTATTTGCATGAAGTCAAAATCTTTAAAAGTTAACAATTCCATTTGCTTATTCCCTGCTGACTTTAAAATCACTCAGCCATGAGGTTGTGGAGGAAATCTTCACATTACCTGTACAAAAATAATTATAAGTCTTCAGGAGAAAAAGATTCAATTTTTACAAAGTGATTAACAAATTTATTTTCCACAAAATAGTATTTTGTGATTAAAAAAATAGTAGTATTTATACACTTGCAAATAAGATATGCATCTAAAAGGTGTGCATCTAAATAGGATGACTTTTTAAAGAAAACTTTTATTGCAACAAGCCTGCTAATGTATAATTGAGTAGCTGCTTCAATGTTTTCAACTCGACCAGCTTTCTTTAACACAACTCAGTGAAATAAATCAGAATAAATTTGAAAGAGTAAATATAAAAGTTCATTAAGACAAATTATATTTCACAGCTCATCAGTAATAGTATTACTCCCTAGATCTGACACTTTTCATACAATAAAAAAGGATATTCCAAACTTAAAGAATATGTGATCCTAGAGAAAGGTACACTTTCACACCACATGTAAGTGAACCAACATATGGCATGCAAAACTTGAAGCACTAAAGGCAGAGAAGAGAAATAAATTAGCACCTATTTGTAAACTCATTGACTATGAGAAATAAAGGATGTATATAATGCTAATTATAACCATGACTTAGAATTTTCCAAGCATATAACTACTCATTTCTTTTTTATACAATGCCAACATAAAATGCCTTTTTGTCTTTTAAATATTGCCAAAAAATCACTTACCAGACACCCCCACAAAAAAGAAAGCACAATAAATCACACTGTTTTAAGAAAGAACAATCTATCTTCAGTATTAGAAGAGTAATATGGAATTTAATAGTACCAGTATATGATGCAATCATATTGATAAAATGAGTTAAGATTGAGAATAGATAAATATGTCATGTAGCCAAATGAACCATGATGTTAAAGTTTAATGGCCTGTATACAATCTCAAGCATTAGAATCCAATGACTTAGGCACAAGCGCTTAAGGAGGTATGAGACTAGCTCCATATTTATAGGGAAATATTGCCAAAGTTTCAAGTTCTAGTGGAGTGTGTTAAAATACTTTTGGCCCTGAGTCAGAAAAGGGGTCTGGAGATGATCCACAAAAACTTAGTGGATTATGAGTAGCAAACCCAGGTGACTTAAACTTACTAAAGCGGTAGCTCCAAACTTCTGAAGGTTTAGTAACTTATCATTTAATTGCAAAATAATTTTCTAATTAACTTTACATTTAACTATACTTTCTATAAAACACCTAACTAAATTTAATAAAAATAACTTAGGCAGTTCTTGTTCGTTAAGACTCCCTGCCTGTGTCTATGCAGGAGTCGCTCCTTTTCTCCTTACCTCAATAAACTTTCCCTGTGCTGATGAAAATAATAACAATAATAATAATTTAATTATATAATATATATGAAGTGAGCCCAGTTGTATATAAACAATAAAATCTTAGCCTCTGAGTGACTTTTCTCACTACCAATCTTATTACTGTGTAGTAAATGATACTTTGACATGAACAAGACAATTACTTATCTACCACTTCAGTGAACATTATCTTTGCTTCTCTGATTAAATAGTTTTCTCAGAAAATTCAGCAGTATTTTTAAAACAATCTAATTATAAGACCTTGTGTGCTGCATTTGGTCACCCTACCTGCAAGCTATCAGAGAACACAAACACTAAACCACCTTGCAATCAAATTTTCCTCTGTGTGAGAGGCTCCTTCTACATCCCCAGTGAAAATCAGCTGCAATAAATTGTCTCCTTCCCAGCCAGTGAATTACCAAAATAAATAAATACAATTAAAGTTGATCTGTTTCTATCATAGGCTGTCAATGTTACTCTCTAACACTACAGGCAAGTTTTAAAGATTCTTGTGTCTGGCCAAAGGAAAGCCTTCTGCCAAATGATGTTCCCACTGCCACCCCACCTGGCTTTTCCTTTGTCCAAATCGCTGTGTAGTTGTGTCCTCCTCACTTGATACATGCCACTGAGCATGGTGCTTGCCCCTGCCTCCACACTCCCCAAGTTCCAGTGGCATTTGGTGGAGTTTTTGAATTTGACTCGCAGAGTCCCTTCCTGAAGCTCACTACAAAATGCATCTTGCCAAATGCTTTCCAAACTCTCTCCTTCGTGCTTTCATGTCAGAAAATCATTGCTTCTATGCCCTTGAGAAAGAAAACTCAACCTCACTTTCGCACTTGAGATACCTAGAAATTAATCTCTCTCTCCTCTTTCTCACTTCTCTCTCTCCTCCCCCTCACCCCTCTCCCCTCTCTGCCCCTGGCCCGTCGCGCGCTCGCTCTCTCTCTCTCTCTCTCTCTCTCTCTCTCGCTCGCTCGCTCGCTCTCGCTCTCGCTCTCGCTCTCGCTCTCTCGCTCTCTCGCTCTCTTACACACACTCCCCTTTTCTAATTTCCAGCCCCGACAATCAGTACACAGATATCCGAACTCTCTAGTTCCCTCCGACCTCCCCTGTTCAAAAAACCTAGCAGTTGCAGGTGACACCTGGTGCTGGGTAAATCTGAGGTTTCCAGAGGTCGGCGGAGAAGTCTTACCCACCAGCATCTTTCATGCCCGGATCCCCTGAGAGGGCCAAGCCCCCTGAGCCCCACTGGCAACCTCTCCCACACACCCTCTGAAACCATCGGTTATTAGGCGGACTTGTGACAGACCAGCACCCACAGGAGGTAATCCTGGTAGTGTGCAGAGATGCCTTGATGTCAACCTGCACGTCAACCTGCGCTCTGCAGCAACCTTTTGACCCCCAGGGGTCCCGTGGAAGCAAAGAGAAGGAGGACCTAGGGGCCCAGCTTTTGCTTCAGGTCCTCCCCGCCCTTTCCAGAAAGGAGCGCAGAGCCTCCAGCAGCGTAGAGGCGCGAGAGGGCAAAATCAATGAAGTTGAGAAAGAGAACTGCGTGGGAACTGAGGGGTCCTGAGTTGAAGGGGAAAGAGAAACGGTTGAGCGCACGCGGCAAAAGCGTAAATAGAGTCGGCCTCGTACGAGAGGCGCGCAGGAAGCCCCTCCCGGGACACCCGTCCCATCTGGGCTCCTCCCGGGATCGAACCTGAGGCAGGTCGGCTAGGGGGCGGGGAGCGCTAGGGAAGGCCGAGGCTGGGGACTTACGGAAGAAGATATACTCGGTGTAGCTGCTCCAGATCTTGTCGTCGCGGTACTGGTTGACGAAGGCGGCAGTACCTGAGGAGTTACACGCCACCATGTGGAAGCCGGCCTCGGACAGGCGATCGAACGCCTGCTCTAGGTAGGTGAACTTGAGGTAGAAGCGGGACGTGTACTTCTCAGGCGGTCGGTCGGGGTCGCGGCTCTCATTGAGCGTGTCCCCGAAGACCTCCTTGGCCAGCGCGATGCGCCCACACACCATGATGCGCGCCACCCGCCGGAACTTGGCGTCCGCCTGGTTGTCGCGCACGGTGGTGTAGGAGCCGCGGTAGCCCAGCGTGAGGAAGCCGGAGCGCTTGTCCGGTGCGCTGCCGCCAACGCCGCCTGGGGCTCCCGGGCCCGAGGGCGCGGCGGTCGCCGCCCCGCGCAGCAGCAGCGCGTCGCTGCTGCCCTGCGAGACGTTGTCCTCCAGGTCGCTCTGGCAGCCCTCGTCATTGAGCGAGTTCTGCTTGATGACCTTGGGCGACAGCAGCTTGACCAGGTCGGTGAGCTGGAAGTACTCGGCCTCGCGCAGAAGCCGCTCCTTCTCGGGGAAGTGCTCGGGTAGCGCGAGCTGCTTGTCCCGCAGATAATCCAGCACGTACCTGAAGAGGAAACCGTCGCGGTCGATAAAGAAGCGCGCCCGGCTGTCCCTAGGCAGCTCGCCCCGGCGGCGGGCGCCGCCCCGGGGGCTGGAGGGAGAGAACATGCTGGCCAGAGTGCTGTCCGGGACGCTGAGCAGTGTCGAGTGCTTGGTCACATAGACCTGGCCTCCCACGTTCAGCTCGACCACCTCGGGGAAGGGCGAGGGCGCGCAGGGCCCCGGGGCGGCGGCTGCCGACGCGCTGGGCGAGCTGGAAGAAGAGACCATCTCGCTAATGGGCAGGATGCTGCCGCCGCCGCTGCCCGTGTCCTTCAAAGCCATGATTTCCCCGCCACTGGCCAAGTCACCCGGGAGAGCAGCACTTTCTGGTTCCCGGAGCCTGTGGCCCGCACCCAGGCGACCCCCGGCCTTGGCTGGCGCCCGGTGCGCCCTCGGGCCGGGTGGAGCGTTTCTCCGACCCGGGCGGCAGCACTCAGGGCTCGGGGCAGCGGCGGCGGCGGCGGCGCCCGCGCTCCATCGGGGGAGCGAAGCGCGGGAGAGGAGCTCCTCGAGCGCCGCGGCGGTGGCGGAGACGCGCTTAAGAGGAGCGGCTGCTCCTTTGGGGCAGCGGCGGAGAAGTGTTAAGAGAGACTTGCGAGCGGCGCTTAGGCGGCAGCTCGCTCTCCGCGGAGAGGGCGGGAGGAGGAATGGGAGCAAAGAAAACTCGCCGCCCCAGCAGATTGCCGGCGCGCGAGCCCCGAGCGCGGACGGTGGCGCTAACTGCTCCCCACAGCCTGAGAGGCTGCACTGACGTCAAGCCAAGGCTGAGACTCGAGCCACAGCTGTCATTTAAAGAGGTAGGCGCCAGTCGCTTGCTGCGCGGCTCCGACGCTAGGGGGCGGGGCTGAGGACCGAATCTGGAAGAACTGCTAATAGGCGGCAAGCGAGAAGCGGGCAGGGGACCACCAAAAACAAATGGGAAAGGGGACAGCATCTCTGATTCTTTCATTTTATCTCCTCCTACCCACTCACCATTCCGCCCCTCCCTCCCGTCTTCTTTCCCTTTGTTTTCATTTCTTACCTCCCTACCCCACGTTTGTCCAGTAAGACTAGTTTGAGGATGGGGCCAGGGGTAGTGGGGAGGAGGGCGGCGGGGAGTTGTTTGTTTTTAACGCGTGTATGAAGGTGGAGGAAGGATGCTGGGGCCAGGGAGGTTTGGATTATAACAAAGATGCCTGGTTCCTGATCTGAAATTACTGCTAATGTTGTGGGATCAGGTGACTACAAAGAGGCTATCCGGTGATGAATCTCTTGCGGTGGTATTACCGTAGTTTTTGAAGTGAAGGGTGAAATGCCCAAACCTCTATTACAATCAGATGTTTTGACTGCATATTTAACTTCATGTATTATATGTAGCTCACTAATTTCTAGAACACTAAATTTGATTTCTGTTCACAAAACTAGTAAGGGATTGAATTTAATGGACTGCTTTCTTCTTTCATCTTTTCAGTATTTGATTCTTAGTAGAAACTTAATGAGTGTTTATGGAGAAGTGACTGAACCAGGGAGAAAACTTACTGTTTGTTCCTATTTTCCCATCTTGATCATTAATCTCTCCACTTCCCTTTCAATTCCATATGGTAAGAAAAATGGCTTATGTTTTATTAGTCTTCTAACCCCAATAGTCGGATCACAAATGAAAATTATATTAATTTAAACTCACCTTAATTTCGCTTTGTATAAAACAAACGTACAGTCCACAAGATCAGCATTATCTGGGATAAAGCACGTTGATAGAAATCGAAATAGGAAATTTCCTTTTTGCTGTGGATATACATCTTGGGGAATCCTCTTGTGTTGAGAAACATAAAGAAGAAAATATTGATTTTTCTTAAGTAAAAAGAGTATACTGGAGCACAAAGTAGGTTGCTTTAAAATGATCATAATATATTAGGTGGACTTTATCCATTAACCTCTAATATACAATTTTTAATGCTTTTTAAAAAAATTCAAAATGTTTACTTAGGATATCATCTCTTTAACTCCACCAAAAAAATGGATTTGAGATATATTTCTAACTTCATATTTTTATAAATAATACATTATTCTTTGGAACATTGCAAACTATATTTATTTCATTGATCTTTATAAACCACATCCACAGAAGATATTTTATCAATTTTGAAGTTAGATTACCTGAAACAGAAAGCCTAATGGACCAATGAAATAACAAAATATATTTACCAAAAGACTAAGATTTAAAAAGGAATTTTTGATATGCATCTTCATGCAGTCCTCTTCTTCAAGCCTATTGCCCTACTCCCCAAATTTATAAACTGATTGATCAAATTAAGGATTGATTTTAGCCTTCCACATTTTAAAAGTTAAAATCAAAAAGCATTTGGGATTTAAAATAATAGTTCTAAGAAAAATGAATAGAAGCATTATAACCTTTACATATGAATAAATAATAATGCCTCAAACCACTACTAATGAAGCTCATTTATCATGAGGTAATTGTCCCTAAAGATAATAGGGTTTAGACCATAGAATTGTAATGAAGTGGATATGCAATAAATACGCTTATCTATATATGAATATGAGGTCCCCAATATTATCCGATTGATATCCATTTTAACTTTTCTAATTATATAAAACATGCCTATAAAGGTGAAAGTCTAAAATTTATATTCTGAATGAATCTTGTTAGAAATTCCTAATAAAATTGTGTATATTGCTTTTAAAAATAATTCATTCAACTATGATTGAATATTTCTCCTTAATCCCTTCCCTTCCTGCACTTCTCTTAGTCTCATCACTCCCCAAGTATAACCCCCCAAACTTCAAGCTTATCAAATTGCAGGTCCAGAATATCTTTATCTGACTTTTTTTCTGCTAGGAATGGCTTTCCTTTTCCACCAATTCCCTAATCCTTTCTCCTTATTTATCTCTTTCCCTGAGGTCTCAGCTTAAATATCTCTTCCTCTGCAAATCTTTCAACTTTTTACCAAATCAGGTTACGTTCCCTCCTAAGGTATTGCCGCAGCAGCAGTGCTTACCCACAGGCAGAGTTTATCACACTGGTAGGTTACCGCCCCCATCAGATTGTAATTATGGCATATAACCATGTGTACTATTCTATCATCAACAAAATTTCTAATCCATAAGAAATAGATGATTTCTATTTGTTGAACATCTACTGAATAGAAATATATTCATGAGTGAATGCCAAAGCATCAACTGTGTGCTAGACACTCAGCTAAGCAACTGGACTGAAGAGTAAGATTCTCTTACAGTCCTCATTTTTCTGACAGTCCTCAAAATAAAAATTAAGAAAGTGAAAACAGAATCTGATTAAAACAAAGTCAAATCTAAAGAGAAGAGAAAGCAAGAATGTTATAGACTCTATTAAACATTCGTTTTGGTAAAATGAACAGTAAACACCAAATACTGTAATTGGTATTATCAAGTTCTAAGCAACAGATTCTGGTAAAATTCTCCATACAAATTTGATCACAAAAGATCTGCTGATGTGCAAAAACAAGACATCAAACTTCTTTGAGTAAAAACTACACTAAACTAGCTTCACATTCTGAGCACATTTTAAAATAACACAAACTTTTCTATATTTAAAATGGGTGTACAAGGGGTTAAATCTCAGCACTATGAAGCTAACAACAGCCACTGCAGCATGAGTTTGATCCCTGGCAAGGGAGCCGACCCACATGGCGCAGCTTCTCTCAACAGTGTATTTCAATCTGCCTGTTCTGTTCCCCACTCTTTCTCTGGTGAATCCTCTTACCACCATTCCTACCTCTTACCTACAGCTCTTGCATGCATAAATAAATAAATAAATCTTTTTAAAAAATAAAATAAAATAGTTGTTGAATTTTATTAATTGCTTTCTCTGGATCTATTGATATTATTATATGATTTTTTTTCTTTCTTATTATAATGTGTTACATTGATTTATTGAGGTATATGAAACCTAAACCATCTTTGCATCCCTGGGATAAATCCCAGTTCATCATGTTGTTTAATTCCTTTAATGAATTGTTGCATTTGATTTCTAGTATTTTATTTAAGATTTTCTCATTATTATACATTAGGTTTATTGGTCCATAATTTCTTTGTTATCTTTATGTTTGGTTTTGGTAGCAAAGTAGTGTTGCCATCATAAAATGTATTAAAGAACATTTCTTCTTCTTGCATTTTTAGAACTAGCTTGAGCAAGAAGGGCATAAATTGTTCTTTAAAGTTTTCATAAATTTCATTTATAAAGCTATGTAATCCTGGGCTTTTTGTTTTGGGGTAGATTTTTTTATTTACTCTTCCATTTCCATGATTGTGATTGGTTTATTCAAATCTTCTGTTTTTTTCTGGATTAGTCTTGATAAATTGTATTCTTCTAGAAATGTTCATTTCTTCAAGGTTATCAAATTTATTGCCATACAGATGTTCATAATAATCTACTATGATCCTTTGTACTTGTATATATTGTGATAATTTTTCCTCTTTCATTTCTAATTCTATGTATTTATTTGCCAGCATACTTAGAGGTTGATCAATTTTGTTTATTATCTTCAAGAACTACCTTAGGTTTCATTCATCTTTTATATGGTCTTTTTGATTTCTATTTCATTTACTTCCATTCTTATTTTTGTTCCTTCCTATCTTGTGCTAACTTTGGATTTTGTTTGTTCCTCTTTTTCAAGTTGCTTTAAGTGTAATATTAAGTTGTTCATTGGGTATTTGTTTTCTTCCTTGTTAATGCAGCTATATTGCAATTAACTTCCCTCTTAAGACCACTTTTGCTGCATCCCATAAATTCTGATAGCTTGTATCTTCATTTTCATTAGTCTCGAGGTGTGGGTTTATTTTTTATTTCTACTTTGTCTCTTTAAATTAAACAGCATGTTGTTTAGTCTCCATGTATTTAAGGATTTTTCAGGGTTTTTGTTTGTGTCTTTCTTTGTTTTGTTTTGTGGAATTTTTAGAAAAGGACTCTATTTCATCTGTAATTGGGAAATCCCATTTTGTACATTGTATCTATGAGACAAGGCTAGCTTGCTTCTGTGGATGGGGCATCCTATACCACATGACCCCTACTGACTCCATTTCTCTTCCTTATTATGTTTTCTCCCAGGCTTACTTGCCTCAGTATATCCACTTTAGCCTGTCTGTCTTTGTTTTTCTTACCACCATCCCTTATAGTGCCTTGACTCTTTCCCTCCTACCCCTTAATCTGAGAAACTTCACTTCCGTTATTAGTATCTACTTAGTTTTTGTATTTTGCTTTGTCAAATCAGCCACCATATAAATGTCCATTATTTGTCTTTGTCATTCTGACTTGCCTTACTACACAAAATACCCTTGAATCCTTCCATTTTTCTGTAAGTGACAACATTTCACATTTCCTCATGACTTAATATTCTATTGTGTGAATATACCACATCATCCTAATCCATCTTTCACCACTGGGCATTTAAATCATTTCCATGTCCTAGTTATTGTAAATAATGCTGCAGTAAAGGTTGTAGAGCATATAATTTTTGAGTTGATGCTTTTATGTTCTTTGGGTAGGTGCCCAATAGAACAGATTGCTGGGTAATATGATATAGGCACTGTTAATTTTTTATAGTAAATCCAAATAAAGTAAATAAGTTTCCAAATGGTTGCATCAGTTTACATTCCTACCAACAATGTAGTAGACTTCCTCTTTCTTTGCTCCTTTCCAGCACTTACTATTAGAGGTCCAGTTTATCTGTGTTTGTATATGTATGTGTATGTGTGTGTATACATATATATAATTGTATACATGCAAAACATACTGGTTTTCTAGCTTTATGGTATTACTATCAGAAAAAGTACTAGGCATTATTTCAATCTTCCTAATTATATTGTCAGTTGACTTGTGTTCTAACATGTGGTATATTCTTGAAAATGTTCTATGCGCATTTGAAACAAATCTATATGCAGCAGTTTGGGGGTGGAGTATTATGAAGATGTCTATTAAATCTCTTTGGTCTAGCTTCTCATTTAAGGCTATTGTTTCCTTCTTAATTCTGACTTGTTGATCTATCCTTTGTTCTAAGAGAATTACTTAAATCCCGATATTATTGTGCTGGCAATATATCTTTTTATTTCTATTTATATTGTCTTTTGTATCTTGGTGTTCATCATTTGGAGCACACATATTCCTAAATATTATTTTTTCTTGTTGCATTAAGCCCTTAGTTATAATGTAATATCCATCTCTAGCTCTTATATCTGTTTAACTGGAAATCTTTTGTGTGTGTGTGTGATACAAGTGTAGTTCTTCTTATTTTTGACTGTGATTTACTTGTGGGATTTTCTTTTTTTTTTTTTAAGATGTATTTATGTATGCATACAAGAACTGAGGTATAGGCCAGAGTGTGGGGGGTGAGAAGATTCACCAGAGACAGAGTGAGGAACAGAACAGGCAGAATAACTGAAATATACTGCTGAGGGGGGCTTGCAAGGCAAGACAGGAGAGGTCTGCTGCTCCATGTGGAAGCTCCCTGGTCTGAGATAAAAACTGCTTTCAGTGGCTGTGGACAGCTTCATAGTACTGAGACTGAACTCCTTGTACCACCAGGAAGGCCCTTGTAGGATTTTCTTATAGTCTTTTAATTCTAAGTCTATATTTGTATTTGGTGGTAAGATGAATTTTCTGTAAACAACAGATTCTTAGATTTTGTTTTGAGAACCACTCAGCAACTCCATATTTTTATTGATGAATTCAAGCAATTTAAGTTTAAGGTAATAATTGAAACATAAATGTTTATTGCCTTTTTTTGTTTGTTTGTTTGTTTTGGTCTTTGTATTTCTTGACACCCTCTCTTTATGTTTGGTTTCCATTGTTGTTTGTGTTACTTCTATTCATTTTTGTTTGAAGATTATGCTGAGGTTAATATATGGTAAACTATTTTTATGACATGGTTGATGCTATAATCATAAACTTGTTCTGATGGGTCACATTTTTCTCTCCTCTTCCTTCATGTTGTAAAAATTAGGTGTCTCTTGCTTCTCTGTTTGTTTTTCTGTTGCTCTATAAAAGCCCCTTTAATACTTCTTTCATGTCTGACTTGGTGTTGAAAAGTCCTTTTAGTTTTTACTTTTCAGTGAAGCTTCTTACCCTTCTCTTGGTCTTGAATGATAATCTTGGGGGGGGGGGTAACAATTTTTGACTTTAAGTACTTTAATATATCTTTTTCTAGTCTCTTCTTACCTGTAAGGTTTCTACTGAAAAGTCTATGGACAGTCTAACTTATTTTCCCTTATAAGTTACTTTTCTCTTAATATTTTTGCTTTTAATATTCTGTCTTTGTCACTGTATTTCACGAATTCAGTTACAATATGTATTGGAGTCTGTTGGTCTGGTATTATTTTGTTTAGAATTCTTTGGGTCATTTGAATCAGGACATCTGATTCATTTCACAGGTTTGTCCAGAGGATTATTTAGGTAATGATGGGAAGGAATTAATATTCCTCATAGGAAGCTACTACAGCATGGAAATTGTGTCATTGTAAATATTACATTTCTCTTGTGATGCTTATCTCCAGTGGGAGCACAGGATGAGTTGGATTTGTGAAATTAATCCTTCAATCTGTGGTTTGCAATTAGTAAAGTGCTTGATAACTATCTAAAATCTGAAATGAAACAATTAGAAATGTAAAATGTCCCCAGGTAATCTTTTATTAAAAATCCTAAATATGGGATATAGATGAGGATGCTGATAGCTTGATATAGTAAAATATGATATAAAAAATATACACTTATTTACAAGTAAAATTGCTTCTCTTGTCATTGAACATTTTAAAAATGTGACTGAACAGATGTCAAATAACTGAGGTTCTTGGTAGGGTTAATTATCTGCACCGGGGACAGTATCTTTACCTAATTGACAGATCAGGTAGAACCATATGTTTTACCTGAGTCTAGACAGGTAGATCAAAATTGGCAATTTTACATGGTCCCATTTAATACTGAAGTTTTCAGTAACAGTAACAGGGATAATGAATCTAACAGGTATTACGAAATGCTTACATATTTAGAAATGCGTAACTCATAGTGGGTTTTAAGCATGACTCTGTGAGTATGCTAAATATTGATTTTTCAGGAAAAAAAATAGTTCTCTTCATATTAACATTGGTTCCCTCAGCACTTAAAAATAGCTTGTAAATGGAACAATTTGTTTACGTTTTACTCGTATATATTCTTGTATGTATGTATGAATTATACCTCATATAGGTCTATTTCCCACTCCTCCCTAGGTGACACACTTCTTGAAAACAGGGACTGTTCTCCAGTAGTTTTATTTCCAATTCAGTGCTTTGCGAAGAGGAAGCTTAAAATGATGATGGGCAAATTGTTTATCAACAGTGTGACTAATTAGCAGTGAGACTACTCACAGGCATTTGTGGTACTGTTTAAATTTTCTATGTCCTGCTAAATAGGAACATACTGATATTTGTATATCTCCAGATTCTACTTTAAAGAGTACATCAGTCACATCACATTTTTTAAAAATACAGTTAAATTACAATGCTTCAATCTGAGAGAGCATTCTAATATAAATTGTAAATTCAACTAACACCCATTTTGGTGTGCTATTTTATTTTCAGTTAGTAAACAACTTTAAAAAATATCTAGCAGTAAAATAAGTTGAGTGTTACAAACTTTCAAGCCAGTGAATGTTAGGATATGTTTTCTCTTTCTGCCATCATAGCTATAGTGGACTAGAGGTCTAAAGAAGAGATAGAAACTGAGTTTTAATCCCAAGCCTAGCAATGATACAGATTTGCTAAAGGACCCCAAACAACAAACTTTTCTATTCACTTTCCAGGGTGGTCAAATGGACACATCCTAATATATTTTGGGAAATGTGGTTCTGATTATGTATTACTGTGCAACAACCACCCCAAAAGTTATTGGACAAACAGTAATTTCTTTAACTTTACTGTTGGGGCTCATGTGCAGTTCTTGCTCAGGTCTTTCATAGGTTGCAAATGAAACAGTGACTGGGACTAGAATGATCAAGAGCTTGAGCTGGGAATACTCAAACATCTGAGGTCTGTAATACTTAGAACTTTTTGCATTCTCTCTCTCTCTCTCTCTCTCTCTCTCTCTCTCTCTCTCTCTCTCTCTCTCTCTCTCTCTCTCTCTCTCTCCCCCTCCGTCCGTCCCTCCCTCCCTCCCTATCTTTTTCCCTCCCTTGCCTACATGGGCTGTGCATGTGGTCTTTTCATCAAGGTGACTCAGAGCTCCAAAGTTGCATGACCCAACAGATAATCAAGCAAAGGTTGTGTCATGTTTTAGAACCTTGCCTAAGAAATCACAAAGTATCACTTCTGTCATCTTTTATTAAGCAAGGCACAAGTTCTTCCCAGTTTTAAGGAGTGCAAACTCTATGAATGGAGAGTAGAAACATTCTGGAAGAATATAGGGGACCAAAAATGTTATGTCCGTTTTTGGAAAGTCAAATCTGCCACAGAAGCTGTAAGAATCAAGTCTCATTATACCCTTTATGATATACCCTCTATTTACAGAATTCTCTCTCTATATATATATAGAGAGAGAAAATTCTGTAAATAGAGCCATAGCATTTTGCTGCGGCACACACTTCACAGGCTGTGTATACCTAATTGTGATGTACGGAGACACACAAGCACAGAGGCACACACGTGCACAAGCAGTTAACTCAATAGTATGGTTAACTGAAATCTGACTGATATTTAAAGTCATGAAAAGACAGCCAGGTGTTTCCCTAGTTTTTAATAAGCCACTCATTTTTTTTCATTTTGATCATTTATTCTGCTCTAATAAATTGCCTCTGCCAATTTGCCCTTGCTCTAGTTAATCCAAAACTCCCCTCTGCCTCATTCTTTTAACATCCCTTACAACATCTGCAAGTTTTCTTTCTCCTTCAGTGAATCATCTCTTTTCAACTTTTAGATGCTGACCTAGTAAACACAAATACATCTGTGAATACTTAAAAATTTACTTGTTACCCAGTTTTTCAGTAATTTTCTCTACTCTGGTCATTATATAATGGATGTAGCTCCACTGTATAGATTTTAACCTCTGTGCTCCAAACTTCTTCCTGTGAATTGATGGTTCTTTGCCTAGAAGTGTTAATTATTCTGATTTGTCTCATTACTAGATACAATGTAATCAGTCATTTACTCTACACAACTCTTGTTATTTATTTATCCAAAAATTGAGACCAATAAGAAAGTTAGGACATAATTACACATTTCATAGTGCCCTGGTTTATTTAGTTGACCCAGATTTGGCTCACATGTCATTCACATGCTTAAGAATGCAAGAGGTGATCAGTTACATGACTCAAATTATTCACAAGAAAAAGAAGTACCAAACTCTTTATGATATCAAATTGACTTTCCGTGTCTTTATATATCAGGTACCATGAGTATATAATGATGATGAATGTCACAAATAATACACCTGATATAAATATAATACAGATTAAGAGTAGTAGCAAATTTACTTTTCCTAAGTACTGTGGACCAAACATCAACGTATTACTTAGCAAAAGCAATTCAGTTGGGGATGTTGGTTATATTATTCCTGTTTTGCAAAATAGAAAATAGAGATTCATGAATAGTAAGTAAATCATCAAAAAAAGTACACAGCTAATAACTATGAGAATTGTTTGGATTTGGATTTGAATCATAATACCCCAAATTTGGCTATGCTGAGAAAAAAATGAGAATATATTATCGGGATTAAAATAAAGAACTCTAGGTGCAGGTAAAATAAGAACCTGTAGACTGAGAGGAAGCAGATTGTGGAAAGTCAGAACATTAAAGCGGCTTTTTGGTGGAACAATGCCTAAATAAAGATTGGGTCCAGAGAACTGATAAAGGACTTAGGCTTGGTAGAAAGAACTAGTTTTTCTTGAACAGACTGTGAATAACAAGAATAATACCTAAATATCAATAGCTCAAGAAATGGTTCAACTAGTCTTCCAACACGTTTGGAATCAAATTAACTGGGTTTATTTAAATTTCTAGACGAAACTCTTTCAAATAATACGTTGCGCTAAAAAACCAGCATTTGAGAGCAAAGGAGTAGAATATGAAGCAGCCAATATTCTTATTTGTTTTCTTTTCAGTTTTCTGTTTATATGAAACCAATCATGTACGAAAGTGTGTATACTGTCTGGGAATTAGAATTACTAGATTGCCTTATTAGCCATGGATTTGCCACCAACCCAATTGGCATGACATTGGAAAAATCTGTCTGGCTTCTGGATTATTGACTTTGGATACTTACTTCTCTGTTGTATCCTCAATGTCACCATATAAAAATGAAATTTTAATATTTGCAACTTGATTTTAATTATTTGTATTAAGGATTAAATGTACCCAGGATTGTGCCCAGTGCATATTAAGCAATCAGTAAGTGTAAGCTTGTCCCTTCCTATACCTTAAATTCTCACATACAAATATCAAGGTCTGACAGCTAAATAAGACTTTTTAATAGAAAAGTAATAAATACCTCCTTGTTTGGCATTCCTTCATTATTTCATCTTCATTTTTAAAAATAAATATTTAGGCAATGTCTTCTATGTGAAAAGCATTCACATCTCTTTAGAGATGATGCATAACCTCAGATTAGGGCACATTTCCCTGACTGCTCTGTTTATCTTGAACTTGACTCTATTCCCTGGTTCTATTTTTAATCTGGTTTGCCACTTTTCTTATACTGGTACTTAAACTTCTGTATCAGTATAGATCTTGATCCTCTTAAACTAAGATGCTGGTTTTTGCTTCCTGCCTCACCTTTTTTGCTTGGGTTCTATATCCTGTTTCATACTAATAATTTTTTCTCATGCCTGAATAGAGTTTGCCCTTTAAACACCTTAGAGAAAAGAATATAAGTAAGGACAAAATGTAAATTACTTATTTTATTAATAAAAGGAAAAATAATAAAATTTATATATGTTCTGAATTATTTCCTATTCAGTCCTTCCAACCTAGAGTTTCTCTCATTTAATCTTCTTTCTTAAAGATCATTGGCATTGGGTCAAACAGGGTCTAGACAGAAAATTTAGCAGACACTCCTGGTGTAAATTGATAAGAGTTGGTATGTACAGTTTAGGATACACACACACAGAAAAAGAACTTGAGCTAATGAGAGTTGAGTCTTGCAATGCAAAGTCATGACTGAAAGGGCAAAGGGAGGGGCATTTGGAACCTGGGAGAGAAAGTTATTTGGGGAAGCCTATTTCACAGGGACTATGATCTTTTATAGGGAAGCATCCACCCAGAACAGTCACGAGAAGAGAGAAAGGGAAAAACAGACACTCCAGTCTTACTCTTTTCCCTTTTTATTTTTATTTTTGCTAGTGATTATCAGTTGGTTAACCCAGCCCAAAAGCAAGAGAGCAAAGGAGCCCATTGTTTATTCCATTTGATCAGTAGTTTGGGGGCACAGAGTAGACTATAGAAGGATGTAGAGTAGGCTGAAAGGGCAAACAAGAGATACCCAGACTAGAAGAATAATTTAATGTGACAGTGTTCTATTAAGCAATGTAAACAAAATCCTAGTAGCATTTTGTAAACAAAATGCTAAGGATATGTAAATAAGCCAAGAAAGAGAAGGTTGGCCAGATTTTGATGGCAAGCAACTCAGTGTGTTAAATAGTGCAAAAAACATTATTCTCAGCTGAAAGGTTTTTGAGAAAAAAATACTTAGTATTTTTAGAAGAATTTTAGTAGACCCACAGAATTGGAGGATAGTGGGAGTAAATGGAAATAAGGAATCCAAAGATCAACTGTAACTATGAGTTAAATAGCTTTGTGTTTGTTGTGTAAATAATGGGGACTTAGCAGAGTATTTTAGGGGAAAGAGTTTTGTAATAACCCTACTAGTAAAATGAAGATGGAAAACAAGATCATTTAACAGATTTTTGAAACATTCATCCGAGCAAAGAGAAAGACCTGCACTAGTTTTGAGGCAGAGGGGTCTGGGTGGGAATAACAGATTCAGGAGAACTTTATCAACAAAATCAATGTCCCTTAATGGTCACTGGATGAAGATAATAAGTTAAAAAGTGAATGGTGATTGGGTAGGTAGTGACACCATTTATACAGTCTTCACTTACCAAACAATAATAACTATAACACTCCTGCTTACTATTTTCTGTGCAACAGTGTTCTAAGGCACTTTGACTATAGTAAAGTACTTAATCTTCACAACAATCACATGAGAAAAGTCATTAAAAATTAGATAATTTGGGGCCTCCCTGGTGGCACAACGGGTTAAGCACAGTGCTGTGGAACTGTCCGCAGCTGCAACTTGACAGTTTGATTACCATACGGTGCCGCAAACCTCTCCTGCCTCTCCCACTACTCCCCTCAGCAGTGTATTTCCCTCGATCTGCCTGTTCTACTCTCTACTCTGTCTCTGGTGAAC
This sequence comes from Scalopus aquaticus, assembly GCA_004024925.1. Lineage (NCBI taxonomy): Eukaryota > Metazoa > Chordata > Mammalia > Eulipotyphla > Talpidae > Scalopus > Scalopus aquaticus. The sequence goes on along the minus strand of PVIJ01002229.1, from coordinate 21,329 downwards.
CCTCTCTTCGCCCCACACCTCTGGCCTGCACCCCAGCTTGTATGCATGAATAAATAATTTCTAAAAAAAAAAAAATAGTTTGCCTAAATTCACATAGCTAGAAAATGAAGGTGAGGTTCAAATCTGGGCAGTTTGACTTAAGAGCCACTATGGGTATAACTTCCTTTTTCTAACTCTGGCTTCTAGTTCCATTTAAAAAATTACTTGTTTACTTGCTTTGTTGTTTTTTATTTATGAACACAGAAGAAGATTCATATAAAGTTACACCAGCCATTTTAACCTTTTTTTTAAAGATTTATTTATTTATGCATTCAAGCTGGGGTACAGGCCAGAGGCGTGGGTCGGTGAGAGGGTTCACCAGAGACAGAGTGGGGAGCAGAACAGGCAGATCTATGGAAATACACTGCTGAGGGGAGCAGTGGGCAAGGCAGGAGAGGTCTGCCATGTCATGTGGGAATCTCCCCGGCTGGGTATCGAACTCGCTTCACCGCTGCCAACAGCTCCACAGCAAAGCGCTTAACTGCTGAGCCACCAGGGAGGCCTTAACTATTTTTCTTGCAATTCACTAAGGTTTCCTTTTGAGTCTTTTCATGGCTTAAGCTCATAGCATCTGCAACACTATGTTTCAACCAGATAATTAAAATCCAGACCAAACTCTCTAGCTGATATAACTATGAGTCATTTAAATTGTTCCCTTCATTGAGCTGTGGTAGCTCATGCTGCTTTTTTTCACCTTTTCCTGCTAAACACAGATTCTACACTCATACTCTCTATAAGAAATATAATGCAAGTCAAAAATGCCAAATGTGTGTCCTTTCAAGTGTTCTAGTAACTGCTTTAAACAAAGAAAATAAAAAAACATTTTCCAAAGTTCAGAAATTCATCCTCATTTCTAACACCAACAAGAAGTTTGGGAATCCTTAAGACCACCCTCTCCTCTGACATTAATTGCACGTTCAGTCTCTATAAGCTCACCCTCATTTTCAGTACTTTGCTAAAGTATCTCAAATAACACTCTGGAAGTGTTTATACTCATGGTTAGTATTTATTGCAGTGACAGGATCAGGTTAAAATCAGCCAAAGGAAGAACTGCATAGACAGAGTTCAGCAAAGTTCCATACATGCCAGTCCCAGCTGTCCATTCCCAGGGGAGGGACAGCACTGCTCCCTTTCCCAGCATCAGTGTGTGGCAACATGCTTGGAATATTGCCAACCATGAAAGCTCACCTGATTTTTATTGGAGCATTGTCACAATAAAAACAAAGTTGACTGCTCACAAGGCTGACCTCAACCTTCAACTGATGCCATGTGATTCAAAGCCCCCACCATAAATCACACTGTTAAGCACAAGACTTCCAGGTAAAATACATGCTTACCAGGAAGGACAATTGAAGGTCTTAGAGTATACTTCCCGGGAGCTAAAGGCAAACACCAGACCTCTTTAAGGTTAAATTCTTTACTGGATACAGATGAAATTACTTTTAATGATATATCTATTTAGTTCTTTATACAAAATATTCTAACAAATGAAGTATAAAATATTATTGAGATTTTTTTCCCTCACACTAAAGCTCTGAAATCCTATTGGGTATTTTACATTTACAGCACATCACAATATGGAGTAGCCATATATCAAGGGCATTAAAGCCACATAGAGCTAGTGGATAGTAGTGTAGTTCTAGCCCTCTACTCATTCTCTTTGAACTAATAAAGTGTGTGTGTGTGCGCGCGCGTGCGCGTGCGCTTTTTTGCAGGCCTATCTAATATTTTTACATATTGTTATATTCATTATTACAGAAGTTCTCCTGTCATGGTTAAAACTGATACAATAAATTTAAAAAGCAAAACAAAAGTAATATCAGCACATAACCTCCTTAGCTTCCCATTCGAAATCTAAATTTCAATTCCTAATCTATGTAGTTTTGCTTCTGCTGGTATACTTTGAGTTACATTGATTTTCAACTTGTTCTTAGAGTAACACTTTAGTTGGTTAACGATCTACTAATTCACTCTTATAATTCAACTTTCTATTTTCAGTGTACCTGGTTTTTGCAAAGCATAACTGTCCCCTCTGTTTCAATAACATCTTTGGCTACTCAATGCAATAAGGACAAGATGTTAGAGAATTCTGAAATAGTATTTTTGTGTGTGTGCAAACCCTTTCCTTCCTAAAAGGGAGGTTTTACATCATTTATTTTATCTTAGCCCTAAAATATTTTAAGAAGCTTACAAAAACCTTGAAAATACCTAGAGCCTACTTAAATCATCACCAAAACTAACCAGGAGGCACTGTAACTCTTAGAAAAGGATTTTTTTCCAGCATTCTGTATTCTAGTTCAATCCAATACTCAAAATTTTAAATTTAAAATACTGGGGGAAAAATACTTTATAGAATAGTATGTTACCTGTGGCTTATTTTTCTTGTATGTATACATATTAAAAGAAGTATGTTAAAATGTAGCAATGGTTACTGAAATGCCAAAATCTAAAAGTCAGTCTATTAATGCCTAAAATTCCTTCTTGGTTGCTTGCCCTCCTGAGGTGGGAGGGCACTTTGTGGGTTGGCAAGTAGATAAATGTATCTTAATGATTTCAAGTTCATTCCTTCATTAAAATTTTACAGTATTATTAGTCTCATATTTCTCTTGTTTTCTCCCTTCAAAGATATTAGCATCATACTATCTTCCACCCTCCATAGTGGGTACTTTTCCATCACAGATACCATTTCATGTGAAGTTACCCCTGTACCTTTTCTGTTGTTGCTTACTGGTTTTATGCCCATCTTATCTATAATCTTGGTTCTTGTTCGGATCAATTGTACCTGTTAGATTTAGAATATTCAATTGTATCAGATTTAGTCAATGATAGAATTCTTCTGCTTAAATGTGTGAGATGGTTTTTTATTAGGGGGTAAGAGATAAAGGGATCTTCTACATACTATTCCTTTTGACTTGAAAATTAGTGTTTTTGAACAATTTCCTCTTGAAAATTAGTGGTTTTGACCAGTTTCCTCTTGCACTTGTTTGTGTGTGTGTGTGTGTGTGTGTGTGTGTGTGTGTGTGTGTGTGTGTGTACCAATTTCTATCTCAAGAATTAATTGTGACCTTTAAATTTCTTTTCCATTTTCTTAACTGTCGACACATCGGTTACCTTTTTAGTTTGGACTCAATCCTTTTTTACTTTTGTGAACTGAAAATTTTGTGCCCCCTTCTCTTTGGTGCCTTGCCCTTATAGCATTTATGAGCAGATAATTAGTGTTGCTGAATATTGCTGGAACTCTTCTTTCCCATTAAGAATCTGAGTCATTTTTTTTCTTTTAAACATTACCTTAAATCTCCTTTCCTTTCAAGGCCAGAGTGCCTGTTAATTTAAAGGGTCATATGACTTACTGAATTGGAACTATAACTTCAAAATAAACATTTTACTGTAAATACTGTAAATTAGTGAATTGTCAAAAGAACTTCCCATGAACTAAATCAGTACACTGACCACACATATATCCAGCAGAGCTAGATGAATTTATAACTGATGTATCCTGTCTTAGTTGGGACCACTATAACAGAATGTCATAGACTAGGTGACTTAAATAACATTGGTTCCTCAGCGTTCTAGATACTGGGATGCCCAAAAGCAAGGTACTGGCTGATTCCTTGTCTGGAGAGGGCCCACGTCCTGCAACATAGACAACCTTCTCCTCTCTGTGTCTTCTCTGAGTCTGAAAAAGTGACAGAGCTCACTGTGACCTCTTTTATATGAATGAATCCCATTCATGAGGACTTGACCCTTACAACCTAATCTTCTCCCTAAGATCCCTCCTTCAACAACATCACATAGAGGAGTCTCAAAATATAAATTTTGAGGGATATAAACATTTGGCTCATAATTTATATCTCTGGTTACAAATATCCCTGGACATTTGTGGAAATGTAAATTTAAGAACCTGTATCTTTTTGAAAAGCACACATAATACTATCATGTAATTCATATAAATAAGAACATTTAGTAACTAAAAGATGTAACCAAAATAAAAATATAAAAAAATAGGAAATTTATGTTAGTGACCTATTAAATTTCCCCAAGTCCATAAGGATAAGAGGAACCCAAATTAGGTTACCAAGTAAAAGTTAAGGCAGCTAATTAAACGTGAATAATTTTTTCAGTACAAGTATATCCCAAATATTACATAGGCCATACTAGAAATTATACATTGCTCATCTAAAATTCAAATTTATTTGGGCATCCTGAATTTTTGCATGCTAAATCTAGTAACTATTTTTTTTTTTATTTGCTAAATCTGGTGATGAATTCTACAGCTGCACAACCTGTGTAGAATAAACATTTGTGACAGAGGACAATATGAGGCATATCAGATGTGAGAACAGATAAACCCCAATCCCAACATGTCCTTCTGAAAAGAGTAGCAAGTCTCCAGAGACTTAAAACAAGGCAGGTTTTCCACAGTTTCAAAGTTGCAGGTCAGAGGCAATGTAAGGGGACAAATGGGATCTAGGTGGACTAGGGTACAACATTAGCAGAATGGTACAACTGATACAAATGAAAAAGAACTGAAGTTAGAAAGAATTAGAAGTCATAACATAGCTATGTCTTGTGTTTGAACAATTCGGAAAAAAAAAAAAAGAAGAGGGAACTTTAAAATAAAAAGTATCCTGGCCACCTTTCCCTTCTAAATGTCCATTACTTAGGACTGGATTAATAAATAATGAAACATGCACACAATGAATTATGTGGTTGTAGAAAGGAGCAAAGAATATCTCTATATACAACTATGGAGATATCTCTAGGATATGTGACTACTTGAAAAAAGTACGTTTAGTAATAAACCAGATTCCCAAATATATTTTGCGTTCAAATGAAATTTAGATGTTAAATTAGAAGGAGGTTATATAAGTTAGAAAAAAAAATCAATGTTCAGCCTATGTTATTTGCTCATTTCTTGACGAGCTTATTGTAGTATTATAATAGTAGAAACAGTACATTCAAGGAAAACTTCTTAGCACTATTATTTTGCATATATAAAAGAAGCTATATGGTAATGATAAATTAATAATAGCTTTGAATGTAAGAATAATGTTACATCTGACACGTTTCAACAGAAAAGGTAAATGAAAAGAAAGTAGGAGCTAAAATTTCAGCAGTATCTATGAAAATTGTTTTCAAAATTTTTCTTCACAAAGGTATTATAAATAATGCCAAACTATATTTTAAAAGACAACAAGTATCAGAAACTGAATAGAATATATAACAACTGACTTTCCCTAGGGATTTAAAAGCTGATGATTTTAGTGTATGAGCAGTAAATTTTAAAATAAAAAGCAAGGAACAACATAAAAATAATATACTGGTATGTGAATTTCATAAACACTATCATATGTCAGATTAATTCTCATATTGATATGATAAAACTATTTAAAAACTCTTAACTTTAAATTAGATGCACATTTTTATAGTTCTCAGTTTTGCCCAGAGCTATACTTTGAACATTCAAAAATATTTCATTTGTTAAATAAGTAATGATTTAAACAAACATTTGTTTGTTTAAATGTTTTAAGTAATGGGAAGAATAAATAAATCTGTGCAGAACTTGTTTTAAGTTATGGGGAGAATAAAGAAACCTGTGCAGAACTTCAAATAATTTCTTTAGATGCTGCCCCCTCAAGGGAGTGGAATATACATCCCTATCCTTAAGTTTGGGCTGCTCAGAGTTAACCTCCTTCTAAAGAGTACAGTATGGAAGGTCTGTGTTGCAATTGAAGGGTTAAGAATCAATAAACAGTGAAAAACGTGATGAATATTATATCTGTAGATCATCAAGGTTAATCAGGAGAGATGTTATTTTGGGAAAATGTACCCTTGATGTGATGAATAAGATGGCACTTTTACTTCTGTAGTCTTCCTCTTTAATACCCCTACTTGAATGATGAAAAAAAAAATCACACAAATTCAGCTATGGATTGTTTTACAAAATAAGTAGATTAGTGTTTCCCAAATTGTTAGTGTCATCAAAAAGAAAGAAAATATGAGATAATGTCTCAGTCTCAATATCTTAAGGATCCTAAGGAGACATGTAATTCATGTAATGTGCTATCCTGGATGGGATCCTAAGACAGAAAAGAAGAAACACTGAGGGAATCTGAATAGAGTATGACTATTAGTCAATATTTTATCAGTATGGATTTATTACTTGTGACAAAAAATCATACTAATAAGATGTTAAAAATAGGATTATTGGCTGCAGGATATATATAAACTCTGTACTCTCATTGCAACTTTTTTGTAAATAAAAAAGCTAAAAATTAAATGTTTATTTTTTTTAATGTTGCAAACAGTTCCTTCTAGTCCGTCAGTTATCTATTAATTTTTCTATGATGACTTTATTGAACAGTAATCTAGAAATGATGGTTGCTTCAACAAAGGTAATAGTATTGGAGTGGAAGAGGAGTACATAGATTTGGTAAACATTTTAGACAATAGTAAATCAGATGTGGATAGCAAAAGAAAACAAGACAGTGGGAATGAATTCTAAAATTTCTTACTTCAGGAATTGTCACTTTCTAGAACTACAAGGTATGTATTGTGATTGTAAATAGTATCCTGTTTTCTATTTCAGTTTCTAAATGTTTATTGCTGTTTATAGCAGAGAAATGCTATTGATTTTTGTATATTGATCTTGCTACTATATCTTAATAGTTTAGTTTGCTGATTATATGGGGTTTTCTTTATAAATTATCAATTAATCACACAAATATACTGAACATTTATCTTCTTCCTTTTAACTTACATACATATTTTTCCTTTGTAATTAAAGATTTATTTTTATTTATTTATGCCCACAAGAACTGTAGTGTAGGCCAGTGGTGCAGCAGGGTTGGGGGTGGGGGGGTAAGAGGACTCACCAGAGACAGAGTGGGGAGCAGAACAGGTGAATTGATTGGAATACACTGCTGAGGGGAGCAGCAGGTCTGCTAAGCCATGTGAGTTAGCTCCTTGGCCAGGAACTAACTCATGCTGCAGTGACTGGTGGTAGGTTGATAGCACTGAGACTTTACCCCCTGTGCCACCTGGGAGGCCCCCTTCTTTGTGTTTAATTGAACAAACTTCTAATACTATGTTAAGTATTAGTATATTGAGTTTGGCTTAATAGTTAAAGGAAACTTCTGAATTCCTTCTTTGGTTGTATTTGTTAATTCATTTGTTTGTTTTATATTATATTTGTGGATGGGCAAAAATAGAAGTGAGGAAAAAGGTTTCATCAGATGAAAAAGGTTTCTTTTTATCCCGATTTTTTAAAGAGATTTAAAAAAATCTCAAATGAATTTTGAACATTAACAACGCTTTTTTCTGTGTTTATCGAGATGGTCATAGGATGGTTTCTCTATATCCAGTAATACGAAAAAAATCCTAAATATTAATTAACCAAAAATTTTTAAAGCTACTTTCAAAGGATAAATTGATTTATACATTCATTTTCTCATGTATCTTCATCTAGTTTTGATATTCTACTGGATAACTTTTTATTTGTCCTCTTGCATTTATTCTCTATTCTTCTCCCTGCCCTGTAAGAATGAAGGTGACTGTGTGGATTCCATAAATGAACTCCTTTGCTTCCTGGTTTCTGATATAGTCTCTTCTGGCAGGAGATTCAGGCAGGACATAAGTGAAGTGTGGCTATTTACTCCCCAATTCCATTTTTATCAGATTGCAATTCAACACATCCTTTTACAAAGAACCCAGTTTCACTATGGATTTTGCAGATAATCCCTTCTAATTGTCATTTTAGACTAAAGATTGATGTTGGTTTCTCTTGTTGCCATCCTGAATGCAAAACAATTCTCAGCCTATTCCATTGTAGAGAGTCCCTTGATTGAAATGTCCTCATTTCCCCAGTGTGAGTACACCAACCACTTCCTGCTGGGACCATGACTGATGCAGAGATCAACGTTTACTCACATCAAAATATGAGTTACCCATCTTCTCTTTTCTTCTAAGAAAATAAATTGTATGGACACATATACTTTGGAAGTTTGGTAGAACTTGCTTATAAATCCATTTTTTTTTTTTTTTAGGGACAAAGAGTTGTAGTCATTAATCTCTATACATTTTCTGGATCTGTTTCAAAACCATTTCCTTAGAATTTCAAATTATTGACATTTAACAGTTTATGATATTCTTGTATAAATTCTGGATATCATTCACACATATAGCCATTTCTTTTGTTTAAATAAAATTTAAATCGGAATCCTTGTATATTGTTGGTAGGGATATAAATCTTGCAGCCATTGTGGAAAATAGTTTGATGATTCCTCAATAAATTAAAAATGCAATTAGCAAACAACCCAGCAATTCTACTGCTAGTATAGTACCCCCCTCCCCCACAAGAACTGAAACTAAGTGTTCAAGCAAAAACCTGCACAAAAATATCTGTAGCAGCACTATTAATAATAGCAAAAGGTGAAAACAACCCAAATATCCGGTAAATGATTAGAGGATAAAGAATATGGATAGCCTATACAATGGAATATTCTTCCACTATAAAAAGAAATGAAACAATGATACATAATACAGCATGGGTGAAACTTGAAACAGTCTGGTAAGTGAAAGAAATAAGACACAAGAAGCCACATATGTTTCCACTCCATAAAATACCCAGAAAAGGCAAAACCATAGAAAGAGAAAAAAGAGTAATGACTGGAATGAGCTGGGAGGAAACAAGGATGGAGAGTAACTCTTTAAAAGATAAAGCGTTTCCTTTTGAGATGCTGAAATGTTCTGGGATTTGTGGCAATGGCAACATGTTTAATGTGAATTTTATTTTAGAAGCATTTTATCACCATAAAATTTTTTAACTAACTAAATAAAAATATATGCATTTATCTGACTCTACTCCACCTACTCTTTAGAAACTCCTATTATTTCTTAAATACTAAATTATTATTGCGAGCCCTAGGCTGAAGACGTGCAGTAAGGATAGTAGACTGTTAAGTGACTCCTACAGATTTATCCTCCTAACTGTGGTACCATTTTCCTTCCTTTCATCACTGACTAGCTGATATCTCCTATAGCAACTAATAGTGTAAACAACAGCTTCATCATGAATGAACCCGGAATTTTCCATCTTAAATGCTGATGTCACTGATGTCCGTGCCAAGGGTCAGAGGCTGACTTTTCAGCTGTTTTGGGGTTGTTATTACTTCATTTATAATCTACCTCATTCCCAAAATGACTCGAGTTAATTACTGTCTAATTCAAGAGCACTGAAGTCTGTGCTTATTATCGACAAAATTCTCCATGTAAATGGGGCTGATATTTCATAGATATTTCACGGGCAGATTTTAGTAAAATGATGACTTTACTTTCCACTCATTTGTTTATTGGAGACTGTTGACCTAGGGTTCAGACCGGAAGCCCTGAAATGTTGGGAATTCTTAATGTTAGAAATTCAAAAAGTTGGGAATATCTAACTGTCCCTCCTGTTCGTGTAGCATTCAAGAGCTACCAACTTATAACCCTGGCTACTTTGGCAGATGCCAGGTTCTGGAGCAAAGGAAATCGGTAGTGCTCAAAGAAATCTTCTAATATGTATCTGTATAGATAAAATAAAGGAGATTTTCCCTGAAACCAGAAGAAAGATAAATATCTTCCTATGATAGTGCCTTGGAAACCAACAAAATAAACAAAAAAGATTATAAGGTCTACTAATTTTTGTGAATCTGAAAATATATAAATTTCAAGTTTTATGTAAGGATGGAAAGTGTGGTTTCTCCTAAGTGTATAGTAAATGAAAGAAGTACTTGTAAGATGAACTGGTAAAGCAAGCTGATATAAAACCCCACTTTTAAAGTGAAACTAGATACCTGTACACAGAGAAATTCTTTGAATTAATATCCATCCCTACACCATATTCAAACATCACTGATATCACTTAACTTGTACATTTATATCTCCAATACTTTAAGAGAAATCCATTTGAATAAGGATTTTTTTAAAAACTCTTCTATCTACCCAAAAGAATTTGTGTTATCTTTACATTATATAACTCCGTGCATAATTAATGTATTTTCAATGAGTAAATGACTCATATTGGAAATAATTAATCTTACAAAATTCCTTCAGAATTAGTAAACATTTGTTTACTACTACTTTTCTATGATGCAGTTTATATATTAATTTTTTTAAACATGGCAAATATTTTTCTAATACCATTATGTCATTTTTGAAGAATATGAGAAACATCGTCTTGTCATGATAAACTAGATGATATGTGAGGATACAGTGGCATTTATTTGTTCAATGCAACTTTTTTTTTTACAGAAGGAATATTTATTTGGCTTTCTAAAAATAATTTATTAGAGATTGAAGAGAAAAAGATCATAAAAAAAGTAACTGATGAGAAATCTCTAACACAGTTCTTACAAAAAAAGTAAATTAGAATTTATTGATATTCAAATAAAGGAATGTAAGCTCAATAATGGGAGGATAGGGAGAAAAAAATCTAGCCAGAATTGAAAGGTTACTCACAAGCATCAACATTATGCTACAGTCATAACTATAACCTAGAGTGAAAAGAGAGGATTAATAAGCCTGTAAGTAATAAAAGATATAAATTGCTGACAAGCTGGAAAGAAAAATGAGTCTGGTGACTTGTGAATATAAAAACTTCAGTATTTATACGAATTAGCAAACCAAAAGTGGGTAAGCCTAATATTAATTCACTCAGCAATGAATTTTTGAAAGCCTACCATGTGCTGACCTCTCTGTTAAGTGCTAGGAATGAGGAAATGCAGAAATGACTGCAGACTTCCAGGTATTCACATTCTAGAGACAGAGAAGGTTGAATATGAGTGTGAATAATGCATTTTATAAGTGCTTTTTAAGAGGCTTGAATAAATAGTTTTAACAATGCAGAATGGGGGTACAGGGGGAATTCTGTTTCACTCTAATAATGTTGCCCAAAGCTTCTCTGTGAGGCAGGGGGTCATAGGTGGCAGGAGATAACTATAGGTAAGAACATTATAATCACAGGAGAGAAAGGGACTGAAACAAATGCCAAGTATTTTAAAGCCAGATTCTAACCATTATAAGTTCCATAGCGTCATTGCTAGCAATCAGCTGGTAAAGAAAGGAAATGCCTAAGAGCAACAAAGTAGCTTTTCTCCCATTATTTTATCCCCACAATTTCCTATATCATGTCATCCAAAATTATGCAAGAATGTTTGCACATCTTGGCATGGACTGTGATATTACCTTTTCCTTCTTCCTCTGCTTTAATACAAAGTTGATTTATGCATTTTCTCTAATGATTTTCACAAATTACCTCCAATTTTAACCACAAGGTGCTGAGTGTGTATGTGTGTGTGTGTGTGTGTGTGTGTGTTGCTTGCATTTTTATCAATGATGAACAAGGAGACCAAATTTAAAGTATGCAAAGTTTTTCATTTTTGTATGTCAGCTTTAAGTTCCCTTTTATCCTCTAAGGTATTCTTTCTCTGGCATCTCCAGATACAAATTATTGTAAATAATCTAGATTTAGTTCTGTTTGTTCGCTCTCATCCACAGTTTTCTCACCTGTGAAATAAAAACAGTACTACCTCCAACCTGTTGTATGTATGATAAAAATTAAGTGAAAAACTGGGCCTCCCTGGTGGCTCAAGGGATTAAGTCTCAGCACTATGAAGCTAATGATAGCCAGAGCCACTGCAGCATGAGTTCGATCCCCAGCCAGGGAGCTGACCCACATGGTACAGCAGACCTCTCCTGTCTTGCCTGCTGCTCCCTTCAGCAGTGTATTTCAGTCAATCTGCCTGTTCTGCTCCTCGCTCTGTCTTTGGTGAATCCTCTCACTCCCCCACACCTCTGACCTCCACATCAGCTCTTGTAAGCATAAATAAATAAATATTTTTTTAGAAAATGAAAAACTGCATGTAAAATGTTTGTATAGCACAGGGTAAATGATCAAAAATATAACTAATGCAAGTAAAGGGAAACATAGCAACAAGAATTAGCTTTAACATAAGTGGAATTTTCTCACTAATACTTTAAAAGGTTGGGGAGAAAAAAAGATTTGACTGTATAATTTACTTTTTGCTCTTATTTCCTGTGTATGAGAAGTTCACTTTTGGAAGCAGATGTAAAGGGTGTTACATTCTAATATGTGAATGAATTTTGGAGACATACCATAAATCAATAATGTTATTTTGAGGGTCTTAACTAGATTATGCAGGTGTTAAGTTTAAAATGGGGCCTTGTGCTAGAATTTCAATTAATGCAAATGGAATGGAAAGTTGAACTATAAGTACTAATTTTATTTGCCTAGATTAAGCCAAGAAAAATTAGTTCATGTCTCTAAGGATCTGATCTCAATGCAGTAAGAGAAATGCATAGATACATAGTCACATGACCTAAAATTTCAACTTTTTTGATATGTTTAGTTACTATTCTACATAAACTCTAGTTTTTGCTGAAAACCTGAAGGTATTTCTAAACTTAACCATCCATTGGTCCAATATCTGTGATAAAAAATGAAAACCTGTATTACTACTTATTAACCCAAGAATTCCTACTCAAAGATACCACCCACTTTATTCATTGAAAGAATATTTGAATTATGATTCATGGTATTTCAATTGGGTATATTCAGTACTCAAAATTTTACCAGATAGTGAAAAGCAGTACAACAAATGGTAAATTGATGAACTAGAAAAAGAGCAGATGATTGGGAGGGTTTTTTTTTTTTTTAGGCGCTTTGTGACAGCCTGCTCTGTAGAGCTGAAATGACAGATATTTCAGGTTGAACATAGATACCTCGTTCAACTAAAAATGTTGCCAAAGTGAGCTAGAGAAAAATCATTCAATAGCGCTGGTTCTCAGTCATTTTATGCATTGTTTTAAAAATCTAAAAACAAAAACTAAAAGGACTTTATCTCCATAGACATTTACAACACATATATGAATTTTTTAAAATGCATCTTTGCATTTTTCATTACAATGTTACTAAGTTTAAAAATGAATGGGAGAAGAGGGAGTCCAGTGTAATATTGTGTAAGACTATTTGTGCCCTGGTGGAGGAAGTGGTGTGGCAACATATATCTGAAGTGTGTGAGCCAATGTTATCACAATAATAAATGATTTTTTAAAAAAGGATGACCTGAAGGTTCATGTACACTATATTAAACTATTTTCCAAAAAGATGGGGAAGAATCACTTTCAAATGTGTACAATTGAGTTTTCATAGGTAAAGCTTTTGAAATCAATTAACAATAATTTGAACAATTTTTAGGCTACAAAAGTTTATGTTTATATTTTTGTAGCTTCCCTCTCCAGACCCTCTTTCATAGATATTAATTGCAAGTGTTCCTTAGAAAAAAACAAAGCAACTACTACATTTTGAAATTTTATTTATATTGATAGAACTGGTGGATTTTCAGTAAATTGGAATAGACACTGTAGGGACTGGCCAACAGAAAGTCTACACATTCATGGATTTCAGCAAGGAAGGCAAGGAGGATGGACAGTGAGACAAAACAACTCCAAGAGTAGGATAGGTGGATGTCATTCCTTCTTGTGACATTTGATAGTGACTAACAAGAATTGATTTACTTCTTCCACAAGCCTCTAACCTGAAACAGAAAAGATGACCATTCAGGTCAACACATGTACTATTAAAGGTTAAAGGTTGGGCTTGGGCGTCTGACCTGCTACAAATCCCTATTTTGCTGCCGTTTAGTACCTTGTGACCTTGGACATATTACTTAGTCTGTGTCTGAAATTTCTGTATTATAAAACGATGTGTTTTTATAAGGATTATATGATAATACACAAAAATTGCTTAGAAAAAAATCTTTGCTAATAATCATTGCTCAGGGATAATTAGTAACTTCTGAAACTCTAATGGAAAAGGGCAGTGAAAGCAAAATAGAGAAACAAATGATGGCAGCATTTTATTAGTTATAGTCGATGCACTAAGTAACAAAAAAAAAGTGTCTTCAGTTTATGCAAAATAAAAATAAGCAAGTTATGAAAAATATGAATTACTACTTCCACTATGTAAATTTATACTGCTATTTGAAAGACTTGCAAATTGTTTTCAAGTTTTAAAGTTCATCTTGATCTTTCAATAAGGTATTCTGGTATTTTCTGGGTGCTAGTTTCTGGAAGAAACTCTCAAGTGGACTTCCAGTTAAATCTTGGACTTGCTATCCTGGAGTAACATCAGCTGAATGAGGTCCAAGAAAGAGGATTCTGCATTTTAGTAGAATGCAAATTACATAAAAATTATTTGAGTTTACTGGTATTAATACATCTCAGAATTCACCATATACATACCTAAACTTAAAGATGTCAATAGCTAATACTGAAATTTAGAGGAAAAGTAAGATATTTTAAAATGAAATGAGTGTAAGGGGTCAATTTGTGTGTGCTAATTTGTTTAATGGAGGAAACAAAACTTGACTCCTAGCTTAAACAGAGTCATCTATGTTTGGAGGTGACTCAAAATATATGGAGTAGCTGAAAATGCACTGAAAAATGTTCTTTAGTGGGGTACAACTGCTTCCTCTATACCCCTTGAAGAATCAGTACCTGAACTACAAGAAAATTTTAAACTGACCTACAGAAATTGTTAGATTACAGGAAGGTTACAAATGTACTTTATAGAATTTCTTTCAATGCTCAGGAATCTGGAGGATGAGTTATGTGGCAGCAAAGCACCTAGTCTTTAAGGAGTGCTGCTAGTGTGACTGCATTTCATAACCCAGTCAGTGCCATTGACTGTCTATATGCTAATGAGTTGTACATCGATTATTATATGACTCTCAAAGGCTGGTTAGTGGCCTATCATTTGGGGTTTTGTTAGAAATGTGAATTCTTGAGGCCCAATCCACACCTACTGACTTAGACACTGTCATAAAAAATCTTCTAGCGATTTTGATAAGTGGAGTAATAATGTAAGTTATGGAGATATTGTAGAAAATAAGCAGGAAGATTTCCATGCCAGGGTCTTAAGAACCTACAGCAAAATGTGTGACAAAGAGACATCATTTGTAATGGAATTTTATGAAAAGGTTGGGAAAACTGTAGTTCAAACTAAGGCTCTGGAAGCTCATTTATGACCATTAAAACAGTAGTATGTTTCCCTTCTTGTATATTATTGATTAAAGTTGATGTCTGCATTAGATAGACTTAAGTGCTGTTAAGAATTCTCACATAGAATCTGCTTTTCTAGAAACAATATAAAATATTCAAGACAGAAACAAGATCTGGGAAGGAAGCCAAAAAGACAAAGAAATTCAAATTTGGTGAAAGGGAGTTTAAACTGGCTTTAAGAGGTTGAAAAGTAGAAAATTTGATAAAAAGTCAAAGAAAATAAGTTCAGTACCATTTTAGCTAAATAGCAGTTATGACCCTTGCAATACAAATTTAGACCTTTGATATTGTATAACAAAAATGATTCATATGTACAGTCAACTATAATGAATCTTTTTAATAATCCGGAAAGGAGACATGGAATAATAAGAGGTAGGCAAATCAGAAAGATAGGGATAAAAATTTGGGATGCTGCCTTCTGAATATGACCAAAGACCAGAGACATTTGGGGATAAAAAAGATACACGTGTCTAATTTTAAAATAAATAAGACATGGAGCAGTAATGTATAGCATGAAGACTATAATTCATAATATTGCAAGTTTGAAAGTTGCTAACAGAGGTCTTAAAAGTTATCATCACAAAAAAAAATGTTTAATTATGTGTGGTGATGGAGGTTAACCAGAATTTCTGTGGTGATGATTTGGCAATATATACAAAATACCAATTTAGTATACTCACATACCTGAAATGAATAAAATGTCCTGTCAATTATACCGCAATAAAAAAAAAAAGCTACTCTTAGTGTCATACACTCATTGTGGTTAAGATTTACTTATTTTTTAAGATGTGTGTGTGTGTGTGTGTGTGTGTGTGTGTGTGTGTGTGTGTGTGTGTGTGTAGAAGAACTGGGGTGTAGGCCAGAGGTGCGAGACAGGAGAGGTCTGCTGTACCATATGTGGATTAGCTCCCTGGAATCAAACTGAGGCCATAGTGGTGATAGCACTGAAACTTAACCCTGGAGGGCCCTGTAGCTAAGATTTAAAAGAAGAAAGTAAACAAGATTAACCTGTTCACAGTTTGTTTGTTTGTTTTTACAAATGTTAGTACCAACTGTATTCCACAGTGGACATTGTTTGAGGTGCAAGAGGTACAGCAATAAATAAAATAGACAAATTCTGCCCTTCCCCATGGAGAAGACAGACAGTAATTAAATAAACAAAGTAATGTATGATGTGACGGCTGATAGCAGTAAGTGCTATGAAGAAAAGTGAAATTAGATGGTCAGAGCATAAAATCGATGGCAGCATGCTGTTTTAGAAGAGATGTGCTGTTGTTTTAGAAGACAGAATTTTTGACAAGCATACTGGACCAGGTTGGGGAAAAGAAATCCAAGATCAAATGTGGAGGGACAAAATTTGAGGCATATTTTAGGAACTACCAAGAAATTCACTTGGATTAGAATACTATTCACCTTTTCAGTACTCCTAAGATAAAATCAGATACCATCTCATGTGAATTTTGGGTAGTAAGCTGTGATTTTTTTTAAATTTTCATTCTGGCATTAGTGTATTTATGGGCTTTACTTGCATTAAATGCAAATCTGCTAATATTATTTTTTATGCAGAAAGAAGCATAATATCATTATTACTAGAAAACTTAACCTGCTGTGCTTATAATGCTCTTGTTGACTACCCCTAGGGAGTTCATTATAGTAAACTGATTAAGTTTGTGAATTCCATGGCACAGAAATGAGAACCACCGCTGAATAAATATATCCCCTAGTTTTATAATCAAGTAGGGTTTTTTGCATATGTACCTGTGTTGAATGATATGACTGGAGGTGAGCAGTAGATCTTAAAATGTCCATCTTCATTTAACACATTTAATGTCGCTATTTACTTGAGGTTTTTGGAAACATTTATGTTTTCGGTTCCTTTGCAGAGATTAGTTCATTAATTTCTTTATTTTCAATTTTCATCAAAAAGTGAGGCTGATACTATTTAAGTTGTACCATTGCTATGAAACTTCCAGAAGTATGCAAAAGCTGAGCACTGTGGACGTGAATAATTGATACCATGTTGTTATAATTTGAGTTAAATATCTGCATCTAACCTTAACCTCTGTAGACAACAACAGTTGGTAGAAACTAGATTTAGACAGATTGTAATGTTAAAAGATGACTTCTGATTATTAACCTCAACCTACATGAACCTAACCATCTGCTTTCTCTACAGTTGTGTCCATAAAGTGAACATAACTAGAAAACAAAACAAAACAAAATTCATGTAGCCATAGATTTTACAATATATTTTGACTGCTGGATTTAAACAGGTACTGAGCACTATCTGGCCACCACTAACTATGCACCATTGTTTTTTCTTCAGCTTTTTCTTTCACAGAAATCAGTTCATTAGCTTCTCACTTTTCAAATTCCCACCCTTGGTTCCCTCTTGTTTATAGCTAATGTTCAGGTCTTATGATTCATTGACAAAAGACAATTTGTGTGCCAGAAATCACTCAGTTCAATAAATCTACAGGATATACATCCTTTCATCCTCCCTGTTTTTGTGAAGGAAGAGTCACTTCTCCCATCACACCCATCACACATTATTTTTGCTATAATGTGACATTGCACCCTTGTCTTATATTCTCAAGGACCTTGATCCTTATATACTCTCTGTATATTATTCTTCCCCTCACCCACCCTTCTCTCATCTATCTGTGACCATTTTGCACACAAACACACTTCTTCATCTCTAACAACTTCTCTTGACCTTGTATTCCCTTTCAGCTACTCCCTCTAGCCTTTGTTCTCAGCCCATTCCAACTCATGCTTTGTAGTGAGTTGTTTACACATGCAATGTTCACTCCTTGCATCTCAACTATTCTCCAACCCATTCCCATCCACTTCTAGACCATCCATTGAAATAGCTTTTTTCAACCCAACCAAAAACTATAAATGGCTTATTTAGAAAGCTCATTTTATATCTATTTCATAAATTTAATAAGTATAAGTATGTTTTAAAATGCAGATTCAGAGTCAGTGGTTCTGAATCAATACCTAAGATCCTTCCTTGCTAAAAGGTTGCAGGTGATGTGACTGCTGCTAATTGATGGACCAAATGTTAAAAAGCAAGCGCTTTCAGAATTTGTGTTTTGGTTTTATTTATTTATTTTATTTTTTGCATTTTTCATGATTCCTCTTCTCCCAAAATCATTCTTTCTATATTTTGCATTTGAGATTCTTATTTCTCAGGTCTCAGTTAAAAATTAACCTGCTGAAAAATCTCTTACTAGACCACCCACCAAGAGCAGATACTTGATGTATTTTTCTCATAGCATCCTATTCCTTTATTATACATTTCTTGTTTGTTTTCATCTTTTTTGTTGCATTCCCCACAAGGTTGTAAATGCCAAGGAATGGGGACTATGTCCTTATTATTTACTACTCCAGCATGAAGCATGTAGTAGGAGTTTAGTAAAATCTGACTTAATGAACACCTGTATGTATAATCCTACAAGATCATATTCATTGGATTAAAAATGGGATTCTAAAACCCTAAAAGTACATTTGCTATTCTTGATGCTTTTTAGAGCCAAACCTTTTGCTAAGCTGGATTCTCAACTTCTGTCTTCAAGTATTTATTCCCCACAATGCTTTCTCCAGTCTCACTTGGCAATGCTTTAAAGTCGAACTATATAGTTGAACCACACTCTTCCTTGAAGATTTTCCAGCTAGAACATTCTCTTGAGAAGAAGCTAATGGTTCTATCATCCCTCCAAATTTTATATATATGTATGTATACACACACACACATACATACATACATACATATACACACACACACATATATGTGTGTATATATATGTTTATATATATAAAATACAGTCATTAGGTCATTTTCTTCTTTTTTTATCATATTTTTTTATCACCTTCTTCCCTAAGCATCTAGAATTCAAGGACCATATTGTAATAATGGTGACAATTTTCAAAATTCCAATCATAAAAATAACTTGTAATATTCAAAATAGTTCTTCTTGTAACTTATATTATGCCCAATTTTAAAATAAGAATACTGTGATCCAAGATGTTGCTTGTTCAAAGTCACCTGGCAACAGGTAGAAGACTGTGAAAACAAAACCAATGCTCCTTCTACCATGATGCCCTTTCCTGTCACCCTGTATCTGCTTTCTCTTACATACCAATCTCTAGTGCCTCACACAACCCTCTCCCATGATACAGGTGCAATAACGATTAAGACAAATCCTGGTCCATGTCCTCTCAGGAGCATAACCAGAAGGAGATTAAAATAGCTAAATATTCCCAAAGCCCGTTTCTATTCCCAGAGGTAGCTATGCTTAACAGTGTGAGACATCAAGAACCCACTGGTATTCTTACCCTGCATTTTTGTAATATTGCAACTTAAACAGTGAAAGTGTTTGACTTATAATAACTCTCTTGGAAAAACAGTAAAAAACAAACACATGCTTTCTCATATTTATAGAAGTTTTTTGAGAAGATTTATTTCTTGACTAGATAGGAAATCTCAGAGGAATTTAAGAATACATATACAATAGTCATTTTCTTCCTTGGAATTTCATAATTTTTGACTTTTAGTATAAAATGTAACATTCTGAAATAAAGGGCATAAAGAGAATTTTTTTTTTCTCAGATGATTAGGGAGTTAATTTAGTCCCCAAAATGGGAGATGGAGGTGGAAACAGAACTAGTTGTGCTTTTTAATCCCTTCTGAGTGTTTTAAGACTTTGTTTAGTGGAATAGTTAAACCCTCACTTTGCAGCAAACTCTGAAAATAAGCACACAGTTGGGAAGTATATTCCATTCAGCCATAAAAAGGAGAACAAGCCTGTCTTAAAAGTGTACTATTAAGCATACCCCAGAAGAGACATGGGAATTACCTGGTAAAATCATACTGGATCGAGAGACAAAAGATGAAAAAAATAAACTTGTGAAATCGTCAAAGTGATAAATCAGTACCCAGGCAGGTCCCCAAGCTGGAGACTGCCTTAACAGCTATAACTAAAGAGACAGCAATTCCTGGTAAACAGACCTTCATTCCCAGGGCAACAACAAACAGAACAGGGAGGGCCGCCCTCAGAAGGGACCAGAGAACAGCCCATCTTTCTTTCAGATGTCATATTTGCTTCACAGTAGCAATTTACCCTGACATAAATAACTCCACAATGAGTACTCGGGGGAACTCAGTGTGTATTTGTTTGGTTTTGTGTTTATTTTTCCCTTTTTCTGAATCACCCTGCCAATTCCCTTTGTCTAAAATGACTCATAAAATGAAGTTGGGTTCTTCAGCAGTGATAACAACCAATGCCTGGGCCCACTTAATGAAGAGTAACTTGGTCCCATATTGGACCTTTTATAGATAAGGAGACCAGTTGATTGTCTTGAGACCTTCATTAAATAATAGTAGAATTAAGAAAAAGGAAATAAGGAAAACTGAACACGCTCAGTAGTGCTCCCCTAAATGCATGCCCCAGGTGACAGTTTCAAAGAGTCTTTATGTGAATGATCTAAATGTCTCAATGCTTAGTTCTACTTCTCCTCCACCCCAAGCCTCTGGCCAGATCTAATTATTTTTACATCTCATAGTTTTTATTCTGTTCAGTGTCTTTCTAGAATCAATGAGTATGAGGCAAAATGCTTGTCAAGGGAAGGTAGCACAGCGGATGATAGGGTAGACTGTGGGTGCTTTGGTGGAGGGAGTGCTATGGTAACAGTACCAGAAGGGGGGAACCCTATACTTCCAAAATGCAAACAACAATGTAAACCAATGTTACATCAATAATAAAAAAAAAAATCTCTTTTTGAATATGTTAGTAGACTTAGAGTCCTGGATTCTACCTTTTATCCATAGACCCTGTTTCCTGTGATAGCTCAAGTTTCCACTTTTTTCCACTTATCAAACTTCCAACCATTTGAAATCACTCCCTGGGTTTGTAAGGTGCTGAATTTATTTATTTAAAATTGTTTATCTCAGTTTTTCTAATGTCATGACTAAACAATTTCAAAGCTTGAGGGTGATCAAGAGAAAAATGTAACATTTCATACCTCATCTTAGTCATCATGTCGAGATATTATTTTCATTAATGTGCAGAGCATCTCAGAGAGTAGAAAACACTATCTTAGAAAATATTGTAAAAATAATTCCTTCTTTGAGAGAGAAAAACATGAAGCACAAGCAGTATGATTTT